>LQRL01062186.1:0-16951 GCA_001703475.1 Hydroides elegans | reverse complement strand
CTCGAATACCGCGAAATTTTTAGAAAGCCAACCCGAAATGGCGCTTCAACTTTATAAGTAGCGGGCCATTCGTGCTCCAACGGACACATTTCTAGTTTGAACACAAATTCGACGAAGGATGATTTTTTTTTGTTTCATTTTACGTTTAATGGAATTGCTTGATTGATTGACATGGTTCTTAATTGTTTGATTTGATTGACAGACCCTTTGATTGCTCTATTTGATTGACAGTTCCTATATTTGTTCATTTGATTGGTCCTTAAATGGTTCGATTTCACTAACAGTTTCCTTAGTTTATCGTTTCATTTAAAGGTCCCTTACTTAATCAGTTGATAGTTCATTCAAGTGCTTGATTAAATTGACAGGCTCCTTCATTGCTTGAGTTGATTGACATGTCCTTTCATAATATAGTTGATTGTCAGGCCCCTTAATTGTTCATTTCATTGCCAGGCATCTTACCTGTTCAGTTAATAAAGCAGTCCCTTAATTTATCACCTTATCATATAGTTCTTTATTTGTTAATATGATTGACATGTTTCACACATTTTTTGATTGAATAAATGCTAATTTGATTGACAGTTCCCATTCTTGTTAATTTAATTGACAGGTCCTCTAATGCTTCGATTTCATTAACGGGTTCCTTAGTTGATAGTTTCATATAAAGGTACCTTACCTAGTCAGTTAATAGACAGGCATTTTAAGTCTTGATTTGATTGACACGCTTGTTAATTGCTCATGTTGATTGACAGGCCCCGGCCAACCATCTTATATCGGCATCCGTCATGAGCGCACCTGCCGCGCTCGCAATTTCCAAACTGCGACTTCCGGAAACCAAAGTTTCTAAGACAACGGCGGAAGATGTCAAGAAAATGGAACCAAGGTAAGGTTTTGCGAAAGGTGTGGATCTTATCATGCAAATTGTCTTCATGCTATGAGTTAGTGCTATGTAATAGTACAGGTAGCGGATTCCCATCACAATCCGTCACAATCCTTGAATAAGGATGACAATTTGAAAAAGTAACGATTTAAATAAAGATGAAGACACATAAGGCCAAGGTGAAGAGTTTATGCTGCAAATGTGAGGAACAGCCGAATAACTATAACTTTTAAAAATTAGGGTGAATCATGAAAATGATCAGAGGCTTTGAATGAAATGGTTTCAAAGGAACGAGTTGACTTGATCAAAAGAGTATTACAGTCTACTTTTTTAAATTATCTTATAATGTCTAGTTAAAGATTGAATCTTATTTTGCTGATTTTTTGTCTTTCGCTCCGATCCCAACTATGATAGAATCAAAGTGATTAAATTACACTCACATCAAGTATTTCACTACTTCTCTCACTACAATTCAGCTATTGATGTTATCAACGTTTTTTATCTCGTTTCGAACGCCACTTTATCGAAAGAGTCCTTAATTGTGACTCTAAAGGCGCGTTCATTAAAACCGGAAGTCGTATACTAAAATGTCTCGTTTCACAGTGCATCTTGTTCTACGTGATTCTTGTTCTTTCATTACAGCCCCGACCGCAATATAATCGAAGCGGCTTCTAGTGGCGCGAGTATGTCTATTAAACTGGTCGCCAACATCGCCGTGAATTTAATCGCGTTTATCGCGCTGCTTGATTTCGTGAACGCGACTCTCACGTGGTTTGGAGACCGCGCGAATATACAGAAACACACCCACGAACCCTTTACATTTGAGGTAAGAGAGTTCGTTTCTATGATTGACATCTTCCCCCTTCTCAGTATATCTTTCGCTCTCTCGTTCTTTGTTTGGCTGTTTCTCTCTCTCTTTCCCTCTCTGAGCGAATATTCAGAAACACACGCTTGAACCCTTTACATTTGAGGTAAGAAAGCACAGCTTTCACTCCTTTCAGAAGAACATGATAATTTTTCCCCTTCTTGCCTCAATGCCATTAAGTGAACCGTTTACATTTGAGGTAAGGCAGTCTTTGTTTCATGTAATAGCCCCTTCCCCCTTCTCAGTTTGTTTTCCCCCTCTCTCTCTCTTTCTCTTTCTCTCGCTCTCTCGTTTTCTCTCTCGCTCTATCTATGTATCGCTATCTCTCTTTCTCTTTCGATCTTTCTTCCTCCCTTTCCACACTAATTTCCGAAAGAATACGCATGATTCGTTTACATTTTGAGGTAAAAATAATCCATCACATTGAACACAAAATAATTGTGCTTTTTACCTCGCCCTTGGATCTCATTGCGTAAAATATTTCCCATGCACGGGCTTTTTGTGTTGGATTTCCTATAAAACATATATATTGGCAAAACACTGTCTATGTCTAAAAAATCTAGATTTTCTTGCGTTTTCCCAGAAGCGCCACAAAGTCATGGCGCAACCCTCTTGTTTCAGTTCCTATAAGTGCATCTTCTTTGTTTCAGTTCATCTGCTCATACCTGCTCTACCCATTCGCTCTCGCTATGGGCGTTCAACACGTTGCAGCTTATTTATTATTTTTGTGCGTGGGTCTTAAACTGTAGTTTTCTTCCAAGCCAGATCCTTCTAGTCGCATACACTGTCTCTTATCTTCAGTAATAAATATCGTTGAAATTTTACATGTACACCACTTAAAAAATAAAATTTTTATCTGAAGTTCATCGTTTTTCTTGTTTATATGTCAATTATGTGTTCATTTCTCTACCCCCTCTAGTTCATCTGCTCATACCTGCTCTACCCGTTCGCTCTCGTCATGGGCGTACATCCCGAGGACTGCCGAGAGGTCGCCAAGTTGATCGGAGTCAAGACTTTTCTCAACGAATTCGTGGCGTACCAGCGCTTGGGAGTTCTTATCGAGTAAGGGTTGATTTCTAGAATGTCATTTTGATTGATAAAAGTTAAAAGTATTAATTTCTTATGATAAATGTAATTCATATATTAGATGAAATTAGTGGAATCATTGTTAAATTGTATTCAATTACTGGCATTGTGTAGTGAAATGAGTCGAGTAAGACAAGTTTATTTCAAAATAAAACTTATACTCAGTTTAAATGCAAAAACAAACAACGATATAAATATGGACCCATATTCTCCGCTCCACTTAAGCTTAACCTTACCCTAAAAATCAATTTAAAAGGGTTGAGAAAAGCGTAAGTCGGTCACTCAATTTCAGCAATAAGGCGGCCGCGGACAAAGACTTAAGTGGCTATTCATTATTTCAATATTCAACTAGTGGCCAATATATTAGGCAGAGTGAAGTACAGTTTTATGAAAATATAAAACCAACAAAGTGTCATATATAATCAATAGACAATGATTTGACATTCAACGGCAAACTGTCAACTTAATTAACTTGTGACCAGTGAAACAATTGAGTGAATGGTCGAGATTGCATTTTATTCCAATCCAGGTAATAGGATTAAAGGGGAAAACATTTCAATTTCTAATGAACAATAAAATAAGCCGGTTATTACGTCTCGACGCTCTTGTATTTCCCAGACCACACTCTTGCCTATTCGATAACCTATACTTATTCTTAATTAAAATTCGATTAACTATATGAATGTGACCTGTCAATCATTTTCAGCAATAAGGCGGCCGCGGACCAATACGAAAGCGACTATTCTGCTTATGATGACAACGTCACAAAATTCTGGTCGATTCACGAAGGAAATCTGAAGCTGTGGGGCATTCCCGGAGTGACGAATACCACTTATTTGGAGGGCAATGTGCTACATCATGTGAGTGTATTGGACAAGAGGAAGTAATGTAGCAATTTGGTTCTGTTTTCCAGCGATCGCTAAAATACGTTTACTGTGATACATCATGTAAGTTTAAGGGAGGGCATCAGCTGAATAGGGTGACTGGTGGTTATAGTCTATATCAAATGTAAAAGGGTCACATCATTGGCTGTCTAGTTAGGTTTTAATAAAAGAGGTTCTCGATTCACGAGGGAAACCTGAAGCTGTGGGGCATTCCCGGGGTGACGAATACGACTTATCTGGAGGGCAATGTGCTACATCATGTAAGTTAATTAGACCAGAGGAAGTAATGTAGCAATTTTGTTCTGCTTTCCAGCGATCGCTAAAATACGTTTACTGTGATACATCATGTAAGTTTAAGGGAGGGCATAAGCTGAAGAGGGTGACTGGTGGTAAACGTCTATTGGCCAGTCCCAGACGTGGCGATAACTCCGAGATTAAATGTAATCGGGGATTAATCTAAGATTGCAAAATTTTCGGGTTTCAGACCTATGGATTACTGTCGATCCAAGGCCGAAAATGTAATCTTGGGGTGTACCAGGATTAAGTGGGGTATTATTTGTAAATGTTGCACTTTCTAACGGAAATGCCCAATTTTTCATTCATAACTATAATGTGTATCATTAAGTACATATTGGTGTATAATATTCCTACATTGAAGTGAAAATATAGCAAAAATGAATTTTGTCTAAAATGTAATGTTAAGTTAATGGCAATGTACATGTATAAGGTCAGACCTATATAGCTTTGGGGTGTTTAGAATCCACTTTGTTTATTGCCTGATAGAATAATAAACATAGTCTACATTATCATCTGGTAAACAGAACATGAAATCATAGTCTAGTATCCATGCCTATTTGATCGTTTGATTGCTTGTTATTGCATAGGTAAAGATACTTCGACCCTTTAAAGTAGATTTGAATCGCAGACTACCAACCCCTCTATAGCAATATGCCAGTACATTGATAACTTCAATCAAATATAAAAACAAAGGTCAAACACACCATGCATGGATACATTAAGATATATTAATCAATACAAACGTACAAATAGATCAAAGGCCAAACTATTATCAGTGTAATATTCGCATTATCATAAGGCACGAGAATTAATCTTAGATTAGTCCTGGATTCCAATATCTAAAGCTGATCCAACCGTCTGAAACTGAAAAATAATCGCGAATAAATCTTAGATTATTCAAGTAATCTAGGATTAAGCTTGGATATTGCAATCGCGGAGTAGACCAAATAATATCCAACATAATCTCGGATTCGATCTCGACCTTTGGGACTGGCCAATATATCAAATGTAAATAGGGCGAGGGGTGCATTTTGGGTTGTTTGAAAAGGTTAATGGGCGAGTAGGTAGCTAAAGTGAATAAGTGTTGCAAAGTATTCGAAAAAAAAAGATTTTGCAAACCTATGGCCTGTGTGGATTTTGAAAAACCCGCCAAGTGCACACATATATACTTGTTTGTCATATAATTAGCATCTCTGCATGAGGACATTTTCGTGTAGTTTTATATGAGCAACATTTCATACTCACATCAGTTGAAGAAAACAAAATGTGTCTGTATAATGTATTTCTGATTCAATGTATTATGTTTTTCGTTTCTCTCTATATTTTTAGGAGCGTTCCGAGGTCATCGCTACTTACGCCCTATGCGGTTTCAGCAACTTCGGTTCGATGGGCGTCATGCTGGGCGCCTTAGGAGCAATGGCGCCACACCGGAAGAAGGATTTGTCTCAGATTGTCTTCAGTGCTATGATCGCGGGAAATGTGGCTTGTTTCATGACGGCTTGTATCGCAGGTATTGCATATGTTTGTTTTGCCGTTTTCAACCCTGAAATCTGCTCCCATCCAAACATGGGGCATATTTAGAGGCAAAGTAGATCCTTGCTTATTTGAATGTAATCACCGCAAAGCAAGATACATCAAGTTAATATAAAATATAAAATATCACGGAGCTTCTTCAGTATTAGAATTATTGTTTATATTTCACATGATTTAATATATTTTTATTGCTTTATTTATTTATCTTCAACAGGTCTTTTCTACAAAGACAGGGACTGATCGTTAATCATAATAAAACACCAAAATATCCCTGCCTCGGCGCTAAATGGATAAATGGACTTGACCCAGAAGTCCTCACAGAAAGAAAAAAAAATCCGCCTGAGAGACAATTTTCCGGAACGATTGGATGTGCTGCCGAATGAGAAAATATTAGTTTGATAGTTTTTATGGCGCGTTACAGGGAAACTACTTTTAAAATGAGAAGATCCATTCGCTCTTTGTCTGATACTTGTTCATGGCCAGTTCGGTTCAGGATGGTATGATTTTTTTCTTTCAATGAAATTTTATAAATATTTGTGGCCAAATTATAAGCTCAATTTATGTAATTCATTTATATGATTATAAGCTAAGAAGCAAAGGATATATAATAATAATTGAGTTTATATAACTGAAGTTAGCATATAATTCATATCTTGAAATGCATTCATTCATTGTGCAAATGCATTGGAAATATTGTTTTATTTTTAAGATTCAACTTTATTCATATTACTGACATGTGTTTATGCCATTTTAAAGATCATTATGTTACAATGTGTCATATCATAAAAATTTATATAATTTATCATGATTATGTTTTATATTCTTTTAGCTTTATTGCTCATGTCCATTTTTGTAATAGATTCTTTTCTATCACCGATTTATTTGTAAATACGAATGATTTAGGTTTATTAGTTATATCTATACATTGTATATATAGGTTGATTCTACCATTTTACATGCATTTAATTTTTAATCCCATGCACTGCTTTTATTTGATGAAGTTGATTTAGTGTTATATTTTGTATGAGATAGATTTTTAATATATCTAAAGCACAATAATACATACTACTAGTAAAATATTTTCTATTTCTTTTAGTATTTTACATAATGTTTTTGAAGTAATAATTTGATAGTCTTATGAGGGCCTAGAAACATTTAAAGCGTTTTATCGCAAACTATAAACTAAGGGATTCTTTGACGTATGTCGTAAATTTTCATTGCTTATCAATCTTTTTAAACACTTTATGTTTTCGCATGTTGATTAGTTTAAAAGGATATATTATTAAATTACATTCCAACGTATGATAGTCTTAACAGTGTGGTACACTCTATTTCTTGATAAACAAGATAAAAGCTATCATGCACTTCGCTTTTATACGTTCCAAAAACGGATCTGAGTCTATATCTGATGAACTTTAATCCCAAATGAAAGTTGTGTGTTAGATTTCTTAACGCGCAATTTGAATTAGAATGTAACGTAGTTAATAATTTGTATGCTAAATAATATATACTACAAATAAACATATCACAACATGAATATTTACATTTACATGTTTATAGATATATTTCAATTATGTTTTATACAATGTATTTATTCATAATATTTGTATACGGCTTATATGAAATTACATTATTAATATCTTTATGTTTTATCATTTTTAATATTCATGTTTAACTAAATTTGTATTTAAAATCAAATTTAAACTTTGACAACGCTGCAATTCAAAGTTATAAATGTGTCTTGGATATATGTGAGAAGATAATATAAATCATACATTGTTAGACCGAGTTCACGCAATACACAAAAAAGCGAAACCGTTAGCTCGAAAGTCACATTTTTATGAAAACACTGTATCCTCTTTGTTAATTCCAAAATCGTCTTTTTTTGCATTTTCTATTGTGCGTGAACGCGGCTTAAGTTTCACCAAATACTTTTCGAATTTTAAGATTTATGGAATCACATATTTTATTGTTCTTAAAGAATACGCTTACAGTAATGTAAGTTTGTTTAGTGACTTTTAAAACGCCATTCACATTCTTATAAATCACTTTGATATACATGTTTAAGTTTGTGTACATGTTCATGTAAAAAATATATAATTCAAAGCAAATTTACAGTATATGAATATGACATGAATAAAATCTACACGGATTTTTTTATTCTATGTATTCACTTGTATTTTTGATAGACATATTTGAACTTATGGTAATGTTTTCTTGAAGAACATGTGTGATTTCAGTCGGATTCACTCATGACTAATTGACTTCCTAATCTGAAAGTCGATTAGGATACTCTGACCGCTACAATTTAAGCCCTCACAACCTCCGCCCCTATTGGACACTTCGACCCCTACGAAATAGACGCTTTTGACTTTAGGTCGAGACACTTCGAACCCTACAACTTCTGGTGGATGCGCTTTAAATATTGTTTGTTCACTTCGACCGCTCCAGTTTCGGCCCCTTGTGGAAATACCAATTCGGCAAGGGCATTCTATGCAATGTCACGAGTAGGGTTCTACATGTACCTTATCTGCCACCATGTGACGTTATCCAGATGTCCTTTAACGTGCCCACATCAGATGAATATATTTCTTACTTTTGAATTTGTTACGGCGTTAAACAGACGTTCTTTCTACGTTCACGAAGATAAAGGATATCCGAATAAATGTGTGGCCGCAAAGTTCAAAGAAGGCTCTGGCGGTAAGATGGGTGTATATCGGTTCCGTGTCGGAGCGAATCAAATCTTTAGAAAAAGGACTTTTGACCTATGTGTAAAACAATGTTAGTCTGTCATAACAAAAAAACTCATAAATGTGCAGATTATACAGAAAAAATGTATGTAAATAAATCGAGAAGTTATAATTCCAAATAGATTTAATATCTACCGCGCTTGATTCCTTTTAACGTTTATAAAATATTTCATAGCTTTTTCATATTATACAATTTCATGTAAAGTGATAAAAACAAAAGTTTTTAAACACAATAACCTACGATAATAGTTTAATGTCATCAATATAGGTTGATAGAACTATAAGACGCCTTCTTATCATTGATTTATTCTCTATAAACCAACAAACAAATTAAAACGTTTCCATCATGTGTTCAAGAACAAAGGTATTCAAACCATTATTTTTTACCAGATGTAAATGATACGTGGTAGAATTTTAAGTCCATAAATCGCTGGAAGTTATGATAAATCATTTTGCATCATAAACCTGTAAGAATTAAAATAGAACTCCCACTAACTAAATGACTACTTAAGGCCCACAAAGGAAATTCATCAAAATGGAACTTTGAGGGTACACCACGAAATGAATGTTTTAAAATGTCAATATATGTTTGAACTGCATTTAAAAATACATTTTAAAACGAATATAAAGTTATGTAGAGCAATATAATTCTTAGCTAAAGTTTCTTGTTAAGTTCTATATCAACTATGAAAAAGTGATTTTATTCACTCGGTGCGATTAGTTTAAACATATTTTGTACAACTTTTGTACCCACCCCCCTCGACAAAAATCTTCCTTTTCGCAGATTTTCAAATAAAATACTACTGGGTGCTGAGTGAAAGTAATTGCAAGATATATATCATGAGATGAATTTAGAATCTTTAAACAAAATCCCTTATCTCTAGATTTGATCAACGTCTTATAGTATATTTATATATATATAAAAAAAACGTTTATTTATCTGTCGGTTGAAAACTGATTTACGATGAAAACGGGAAAATGTGCCTGATTTATTCTTTGACTATGTTTGACATGATATCTGTGAATTAAAAAAAGGGATAGCATGTATTGAATGTTCGAAACTACATTAATGTTTACATCAAAGATATGATTATCGAAATATTCATAATCGTTGAATATAGTTTGTATTTCGGGGAAAATTGATTAGCCGCGGTTAATACATTAGCAAATAAATAAACAAATTTACAAATAAACAACTTAAAACATTTATTAACAATCAAACTCTTTCGTGTAGCTAATTAGATTGCATTCATTTGTATTGGATAAATAACGGATATATCAAGTTGTGTTATTGTTTTCTTAAATAATCAAAATGGCCTCGGAGTGCCTGTCTACTCAACACGATCACGATGTATCTCTTCGATTGATGCAGGAAAATGAATTGCAATCAGGCGAGGTAAGGATACACATTAACTTGCTAGATTGAATTATGTTAAGGGTTTTATCTATCTATTAATTATTTTGTTTCTTTTTGGAGAGGGAAACTTTTTAAAATCCTTTTTAGAGGCTGGGAAGGGGTGAGCTTTTAAAAGTATGCAACAAGATGCATTCTTAAAGTCGGCCGATGATTGCAAAAAAATGAATCGCAATCAGGTAAGGTAAGGATATTCAGTTTTTTTTTCCTTTTTTAAAGAGTTGTTGTAAGCGTTTATTATTCTCGATTTTAAGTGACCATATATGGTATAAGAGAGTACATACAATCCCTGTTGCTCTTGGGTCAAATATGTATACTTGAACGTAATGACAAATGTTGGTTATTGCTTTTATGGAATGTGAACATTACATGTACTACATGTTTTTTTAATTTCTTAATTAATTTCTTAAACTTTCTGAAAAGTATATGATAATAATATTTTCTATCTAGAATCTCACAACAACAAGTAGAGTTAGTGAAACTGACTAAGTTCCCTGCCGTCCCAATCCGTGCAACGGCATTTTAAGTTGGCTTATAATGAAACATACCCGACTAAAATAATACATTCGAAGGCTTTTTCATAGCTGGTAGAGAGTACATCATCTTAGTTAAGTACATGGGTATTGGTTTCTCTAGGAGAGAAATAATCTGCTATTTTCGCTTAACAATGTTTTTTGTTACGTTTGGAAGGGAAATTCAAGAATATAATTCAATAAATATTCCTTCATTGTAAGTTTCAATATTTAGAAATTCCTCATTTTTGACCAAGTCGTGCGACAATTTTGGTCGCACGACAAAATCAATACCCTGGTACACAACTTCAATATATATTCCTTCATTGTAGAAAGTTTGATTCGATTCTGACCAGTAGTTTTGGAGTTCGGTCGCGGAATAGAAACCCACCTGAAAAGTTTACGGACAGACAGACGGACCGTCGGACAGACGGACGGACCCGGATCGAATAGTACCCCGCTACCGCGCTACGCAGCGGGCGGGGGACTAACAACGTTAAAAATATCACGATCGCTAGCAATCGCTTAGATTGTCATTGAACTTTAGCCAAACTTATAATAACTATGGTTGCGAAAATGCAAAGTATAGGAAGAGAATAAACGAAATCTGAAAAGCATGCGTTCAATATTCTTATTTTTATTTATAAATCTAAGGATATCGTTTGGAGCATAGGTAAGCTACAATCAAAGCAGACAATATTATAAAACATCATAAAATAATTTGAAAACGTATAAAGACACCTAGGTCATGGGTATCCAATGTGGCAAAAAATAGTCCGTTTTATTTAGCTGCCTATCCAACAGAGATCCCTCCGCGAACACTTTCGCTGAGTAAACCGACTCATTTTCGGACAAATAGGCCGCCCACCAACTAAAAGTACCCACAGATTGAATCACATGATCACACACGCTCAAAATAGCTAAATCCACGCATGGGGTATTATCACGGCTAATTATGACGTCATTATGTAACGGGGCAATATTCTCTGTATTCCACTTTGGGTCATTTCCGCATACAATAAGTATGATGTTTTGTTGTTGGTATTTGTGTCTGAAATAAGCGATTGCGTTTTTGTAGTATGATAAACGAGGTGTAATGCGACCGAATTTAGTCAGTTTCTTCCGTTTAATGATGTCACCACGTCTTACGTGTATTCCGATCCATATGGAATTAGCAAGCAATGAAACGTCGAATTGAAAAAAGAAATTAATGGTTTGTAACCGCGTTTCTTCATTGAACATCAATGTATAACGGATAATATCGATATATCGCTCGAAATAGCGATAACTCTGTAGAAACGTTTCGATTAACACATATCTGTTTTGTACATAATTGGAAATATTCATCATTCTAGAATCAAACGCTAACGGATTCCACTCACGGAATTTAACCCATTTATCACGAGGCGCGATCAAAGTAAAATTATGCGAAACAAAATCAAGTGTTCTCGTACAGACAGGGTGCTCAAACACTGGTATCATATTGTTACTCATAGCAATACCAATTAGGGATGCAGTTTCGAAGAAATGGTTTCCTAATCTAGCTACAAGATGGAGCCTTAAGTAAGTAGCGTTATTTCGTTCGCGTTCACGTATGTAGTTCTCTAGCGCATCTGAATGGGCGTACTTGAGCAGTTTATTGTTAATTTTATCGGTGATGATAGTTTTAAAGCGCTCCGTTTCATTATCAGAAATTTGACTAGTCCCAAAATAATCTTGATTATTCGAAACGCTTAACGAATTATTCACTGCAATTGTCTGATTGGAAGAAATTGTCGTGCTTGTATTATCTATAATGTACTCTTGTTTATACTGGTTTTTAATGGGTGCGTTATTGGTGTGCGCTTGTGTAGGTTTTGGGCTTAATTCAAATGAACTAGCATTTTGTGATGTATTTTCTCCATGACGGGAATTTGAATCCTCTATATCGTCCTTATATCCATTTCCACCGGGTTTATCCGTCTGTTGTTTAATGTCAATCGATGATTCAGGTTTTATGCTAACATTATTTAAATCACTTTGATAAGTGTCTTTGAGATCGATTTCAGTTGTCAAGACTGTTGTAGACTCTTCGTTTGGTAAAGTACCGATATTATCATTTATTGATATTTCACTCAATGCAAAAATGTGATCATCGATATAAGTTTTATCGGTATTCTCGTTAATATCATTTTGCGTTATATCCTCCAGGAAACTCTTTGTGGTTAGTACTGATTCACGAATATCCTGATGTGTAGGGCTAAATTCAGCATCTCTCGTAAGGTGAACGGTATTCTTCGATATATTAGTTGAAACACTGTAATCATTGCTTTTTCTTATGGTTATATTCGTTGTCTTGCGATCCAAAGGATAATTATTCAGTGAAGAGGCGTTTGATAATCCATGATATAAAGCACTGTCAGTTGTACTTTGGGCCTCTGGAATAAAAGCGTAAAATAAATTATAAAAACCGAAATCAGTCACGACCAACCCAAGGGATGTTCTTTACTTATACAATGTATTTTACAATGATATCTTCAAACCAAAAGTATAAATTTACAATGGACAACAATTTTTTAATATCTTTATATCATTCGGGCATGGCAACATTTGGGCGAGTATCTCCCTACCAAACCGTGTTGTTTTCGATGTAGAATTCTAATGTAATTCAATACGCAAATACGCAAATAGGATTGTGTTTAAATACGCTACGGGACGGTAGAGTTCAATATATAATAAGCAAAACAGTCATCTGTTATAACGATATCAATTAATATAATATAAAAAGTAAGTAACAGTCTGCAATAGGTTATGGTTATCTAAGTTTTTAATCAGGTCATGCCCTTAAAACATAGATATTTGTTTTGGTATTTTATGATAACGGCTAGACCTAACGTACCTTGCCAGGAGGGAGTGTAAGACATCGTAGCATAGTCCGGACTTGAATAATTCGAAATTGTGAAGAAAGTTTTGGTAAAAGTGTTTTTCATAACTTCTTCTTGTATAATTTGATAAACTAATCCAATGGTGAAAAAACTCACGAATATGCTCAAAAACGAATTTCTATCCATTGCGTTTATATATTTCGATAAAAAAATTTAAATACATCTATGGCTATTTGATGGGATTCGCATGTATAAATAACTGTATGCTGAAATAATATTGATTATTTATGAAAGAATGATGGTTCTCGTTTTAACACAATTATTTTTTTTCCTTTTAAACATATATTTCACTATTATAGCTTCTATGGTGTTCTATCTATACAAAGTCAATTGATCGGTTTCATACCTCGGGATTCAACACACCATTTGTATCTAAACTATGTGACGAGTAGACTGACTAATCATTATTAAGTTTGGCTATTCTGTTCTTACAATACCAAGGCTTAATCTAAACATTATATAAATATTCAAATATGAAGAAAATTTATTAATCTTGTAAAATTAGTTACTTTATTCATTTATTAATTCATAGATCTATATGTTTATACCTTAAGGCAACGCATGTTTAGCACATGTCTAAATGTTTGATAACAACATATAAATGTTAAGTTCCATTGCCTCATAAATGTTTAAAAAAACATATTTGAAAAAAAAATATATCAAGATGAAACGTATAATCGATCAAGTATAGATATTTTATCATATTTATATTAATGAGCTGACCTTATAATCTTTCCTGTACGTAAATGTTAATGAGATGCCCCATATATCATATGACATTCTGCAACAATGTATAATTATTTTTTTTAAAAGGAACTTTTACTAAAATCACTTTCGAAAATAATTTCAATCCACGGTATTAAACACTTTCACCCATAAGCATTTTCTGAAAAGTGTATGTTTATTATGAGGCGCGTTTTAAAACATCCGTTTCTTGAAAACATTGCGTAGTTTTACATATGTTTTTAGATTTACTCACTATTGTTATGATTGAAAAAAAAACTATTCGCACAGTAAATGCCATATTTCCAAAAAAAAAAATTGACGTGATCCTACTCAAGGATATTTAAAGATATGTCAACCATAGGAAAAATACAATAAGTCTGAAAAACGTAATATTTCCCTGCTTAGATTACGCCCTTCGCGTCTCAAGGTCTGAACATGGTCATATATGCCATATTTCATTAAAACTAACGTACACTAAAGTATCAATTAATAAATGCGCTCAAAATTACTGTTGTGGTTTGAGTTATAACTGTTGATTATCTGTGATTTAATTTGGATGTTTACATTTTTACATTTCAAATTTAGAATTTTCCGCATAGATAAAACGTTTTATATTTCTCTAAATCAAGAAAAGCAATTTCCGAGGAATTACGCTTGTATTTTTATATTTGTCAGTTGTTGGTATTACCGATTTATTGCTTTTTCATGAATTCACTTGTTGACAGATAAATTATTAAATGATAAAGAGTGATGAATATCTTTTGCCGAAATCGATTGAAGAGTTGCTTATGAATGGTATCATTTCTTTTTTTTTATGTTCTTACAGCCTATATTGAAAGAGCGATGTTTTCGTTTTTTTTCTTCAAAAAATAATAAAATACACAGACACGTTGTCTATGGTCATCAAAGGTTAGGTTTTTCGTGAGTGGTTTCATTTTATAATGTACTAATATTAATCATTCTATGGCACCCAGCGACACCTGTTTCCAAGAATAAATGTAAACTCACATCAAAACAACATTAAAAGCGCGTGTGCGCAAATAAAAAATATCCTATTTTTTTGCGTGAACAGAGGGGATAAATTGTAATGTTTCTATACAAATGTTACTTTCGAAAATATCGGGTTTCGTTCTTTTTTTCCGAGCTTTTTCGTTTGCGTGAAAACGGCCTAGGACTGTACTACATTGAGTATATATCGATATCGGGTTGAGTGCCATTGCCGGTCACGATGCTCCATCTTTTTTTGGTCTTGGGCAGTACGCTTGGCCTTCTCGAAGGTGAGACCCGAACTTTGCTTGATGCTGCAACTTCATTGCAGTCATGGCTTCCCTCTTACGCGCTTGCTCTCAACAATGGTTCTCTTTGAAGGTAATCCTGTCTTATGGCATGCCCAAAATGACAGCGTCATCTTTTTTACAGTATCGAACAGTGACCGTTTGGTACCACATTGAGTACGCATGTGACTTTCGGATGCCAACGCCTCTTTGCACTGCATATTGCTGCGAGCGCGACAACTAGGGGTGCGTTAATATTCAACAAACCAACCTTCAAACCTAGCTTCAAACAACTTAAGGTTATGGCCTTGACAATACCAATATCATGGTTGGTTTAAAGACCCTTTAGTCCTAGCCTCAAATCATCTTCAAACCTACCTTCAAACCAAATGCACATAAATAAAATACTGTTGACGATATTTGAAATCAGGTTTGAAGCAGGTTTGAAGAAGGTTTGAAGGTGGTTAAAAAGAATACATTTGTTTAAAGTCGCCATGGCCTTCAGTCGTTTGAAGCTAAGTTTGGAATTTGTTATCAATTTGACCGCACCCTTAGTAACAGGATAATGGTCGGGAGGTTATAATGGCACGTAACATAGACTCTACGGGCGTTTAGTTTCCCTCAGTCACAGGATGGATTATATAGGACACTATATTGGGTTGATTTGACATTCTTTGCGCTCATGCAAGACTGGTGTTATGTGACATATAAGAGTACATGTTCCTTCTTTTAGCTATCGTTTGCACTTCACAGCAAAAGCTTCTTGACATAGAAAACACTTTCAATTTTTGATTTTTGACATTTGAGCATTGTGTAAATTTTATTTCGCGCCACAAATATACGCTTCTACTTCGATGCAACGTTTTGTAATGTGCCATGTGAAAGTGTACTCAAACTGCTGATGATATAACGGTTAATGTTATCACGTTATATAATGCATGCACCCTATAAAGTAATCATTTAAGGGAGAAATCAATATATAATAATGTACATGTACGAGGTAATTCAATCATTTAAAAGATAAACAGTTCCGAGGCGCAGCCTAGCCACCTGTACAAGATTTTAATTAATGAATTTACCATTTATTAACTTACGATCCCTTTATGATCGTGATCCATTATTTTCGATAATGAACTGTAACAATGTCGGCTTAAGTAGTCTGTCAACTCCATTACTTCAAACATTGTACAAGTGCTTCTCGTACATGTACAATATTTAATTTAATGGACTGATTTCGTATATTATCCAGTACATAATGTATCATGAATACAAAGGAAATGCAAACTAATTGGTTAAATGATTATAATTTATACTTTTTTTTATAAGATTATGGATAGCCATCTTATTTACATGTGACTGAATAAATAATTAATGGCGCTTTAAGAAAAAAGTTACTAGTTTCTGTATTTGCCTAGATAATGATATGAATTTTGATCATCTATATTAGGAAATTCACATTTATATGCAAATTATCTGTTTTATATAATTATGATTATATTCTTTGAATTATGTTTAAGTAATTGATCGTTTCATTAAATAATCATAGCGTTTTTGTAATTTTACTGCGTAGTTACAAATTAATTTGACAAAGAACATTCGTTCTTGTTAAAAACAAAAGTGCATGCTCTTATTTTTTTGTTTAGAAGAAAACAAAAAGATCATGCCTTATATCGCCGATAAAAAACTAGATATCATGATAATTAGCCATAAAACACAAAACGGGTTATGGATTTTTTACTTATTCTTGGTGCATTATCTTGCATATTAATCAGGATATAGCCGAGACACATTTTTCATCATCTATTTTCT
>LQRL01062173.1:7179-25953 GCA_001703475.1 Hydroides elegans | reverse complement strand
GATTTTTTTTTTTTTTTTTTTTTTTTTTTTTTTTTTTAGATATAGAATATTTCATTATTTAACAGCTCGCGATGCTTTAGTTACAAAAATGTATAGCCAAACATCATGTTTTGTCTTAAATAGCATTTCACTCATCATAGCTAACTCTCGTCAAAACTCTGAAACGGATCGTTCCGAAATTGAAACCTTCATAAAAAGGCTCACCAAAACTGGGTAACAAATTAATTACTTTTTGCGTATTCAAGCGGAATCTAGCAAATATTTTTTGCATGAGTGAAATGTCAATTGAAGTTTGCATCTTGCTCTGCACTTCCGCATAAAAAAATGCAATTTTAGCAAGATATTGACTTGATACATGTATTTTAGTTGGATAAGTCTTTATTGATATTAATAATGGGAGAAAATGGTTTTTAGACAAAACACATGTTGGAGAAATGAATGATGTTCCTCATCGTAAATGAATAAACATTTTTACACGTAAAATAAAATCGTATGATGATTAAATATGTGATTTTTTGTCATGATCAGTAAAACTCGGTAACGAGTAGACAGAACTGGGTAACGAGTAGCCAAAACTCCGTCGCATGGGTAGGTAAAACTCTTTTTTCACAGTAGCACTATAGCCACAGTGATTTATGCTTAACTGGTTTTATAGCTAGAAGTCTAGCGAGTTTGCCTTTGAGGCTTTTCACGTGCAACTGGGAAAGAAAGGAAAGAAAGAAGATACGAAGGATTTATGTCGACAGATGCCTATTTAGCTATATCGGCTAAACCTTGAGGCTGTTATGTAACAGTTTTTGTTGGTATTATAAGCTTTGAGACAAAGCAATGCCTATTAAGATACTGAAGATTTATGTCGACAGATGCCATAAAAGAATAACTTATGAGGCGGCTGCTATGTAACCATTTCTGTTGGTTTCATGGGCTTTGAAGCGGATGGCTTAATAGCCCATCTGTTGGTTTTATGGTTTATGGATTAGCCGAAGGGCGCTACGCTTTGGACTTAAGGAGATTTGCTTATGTTATCGAGTGATGTTCAGGTTTGGGATTAGTGATCAGGTAACCAGTTGCCGTTCTGGTATAAATGCATAACATTCCCTCTCTTTGAGCTCAGTTGTGTAGAAATATTATGGAGGCTTAGTTGTATGGATTAGAATAGAGAACAATATGAAATATATTTGAATTAAATGGATATTTGAATACTATTTTATATTTATTATTAAATGTTAGTATATATGGGCAATCATTATTTGAAATATTGAATTTGATAATCATATAACTTGACTTCATATTAAATAATTTGTTTTCAACCATGGATAGTGTATTTGAAGTCAATATGAAATATTCTTTTAATATCATTAGGATATTTTAAAGCAGCTTTTATATGATTCAACATGAAATAAAATACAATGTAATTTATTAGAAACAATGGATAAAAACATTTTACAATATATTTTAGTACATAAAATTATCAAAAGGATATAGAAACTTATATTTTGTGTCTTTTCTGAACGGGTAAGCACCATAATTGTAAATTTAACCCTAAATTTTCTTTCTCTTTTTCTTCCCCCAGGTTCCCAAAAACTACCGGAAGTTCATCACATGCGTCGCTTGCTTGACTTCCGGTTCCGATGAAACCACGTGGCCTCGAATTCTCCGCGAAGCTATCGAGCAGTCGAAACAGCGACCTCTACCGCCGAAATTCACTTTTGATTTGACTGCGGCGCGAAAAACTTATTTGGCGGGAGAAAGAACCGGTTCAGCATCATCACAAAGTAATTCCACCCAAAAGCAGTCAAAACCGGTTTCAACTGGTTTTCGCGGGGCTAGTGGAAAATCCCCAGCATCAGTGGAAGGTCGAGAAAACAAAGGGAAGAAGTTTGATAATAAGATAAAGGATGTTATAGAGACTGCCGAAAGGTCTAAGAATATGCCCAGTGTTTCTTTGAATAAGACTGCAGGTAGAAGTGACAATGCACAAAAGACTCAATCAAAAGGATTATCAGAGCGCAACAATGCTTCAATGCCACCTTTGAACAAACGAACCCCTATTGTTGGCACGAAGAATGTTAGGCATACGACCAAAGACAAAAGTAACCCGCTTAAGAAAACCCCTCCGCAGAACAAAACCCCTCCACAGAACAAAGAAGATTTAACCCCGTCTACAAACAGGCAGCTGGTTTTAAATAAGATTCCGTTGTCGCCAAAACGCCCCGGGGATTTTCAGCGATTCAAGCATAACAAAAGGCCATTAATTATGAATGGAACATCTGCACCGAAATCGCCTCCTTATATGGAAAACAATAACAACCAAAGCGACGCCTTATCACGTGACAATAACAATGTCAAGGTCACCAAAGGTAACAGCCAATGGCAAGAGAGCTGTCATGTAACGCGTGATATCAATGAGAGGTACGAATCGAATGTCAAAAATAAAAAGCGCATTGCCCACATACCGAGCACAGAGGGTAGTGGTGAGACAATATTGAGAGACAGTGAGATAAGTCCTAAAGCCAGTGAGACAAACAAAAGAGACAATGTTAGCCATGACACAAATGGAAATCGATCGAAAGAAACTGGTGTTGTCATAGACAATAGAAGCCCAACAAATGGTTCACAAGTAAAGCGGCCCTATTCTGATAACAACAATAGTTCAAATCGTTCACCGAAGTATCAGAAAACAAATAGCGGTGTAAGATCACCAACCTATGGCTCTCACAGCAAATCAACATCTAGTGCTACAGTTATTTCCAAAAGTGCTTCAAAAGTAGTCAAAAGTACACCGAATCGCCGACCCTCAACTGATAAGAAGAAATCACCTGTACATACCACTTCAGCAACTCAAAACGGGAAGGTAAAATCACCTGTATACACCACTCAAAGCCAGAAGGCAAAATCACCTTTGCACACCAATCACAAGGAGAAGCCAAAATCACCTGCGTATACCACTCACAGCGAAAAGGCTAAATCACCTTCACATACCACTTCAACCACTCAGAGCGCATCCCGCGATAAGATAAGACAAGGGGGAGGTCCAAGAAACACTGATGATAAGAGCTCGAAACAATCACGAACCTCTTCTACAAAGGTTGTAGTCCCATCAGTCGATAGGTCGCGGGTTCGAAACCGATTCAATAAGCTATCATCATTCGAAGCCTCCAGTGGTTCAGAGGCGGACGAGACGAAGAGGTTTCCGTCCAATAGGTCGCGGGTTCGAAACAGAGTCAACAAACTATCGGATTCAGATTCGTCATCTAGTGGTTCAGAAGCCGAAGACACAAATCGTCCGTTGCCGAAAGGATTTCCGTCCAATATGGGTTCAAAACTGGCCGAATTCAAAAAGAAAATCGACGCGAGTAAAACGAAGGATTCGTCGTCGACTTTTGCATTAATGGCCAATTCACTGATGCGGTCTAAGTATACGAGTGCGGTCAATCCGATTGAAATTGAGGATGATAGTGATGAGAATATGGAGGTAGACAGTGAGAGTGTTTCAAAAGATCAACTACAAAATAAAGACAAATACCAAGCAAAACAACAAGAACAAAACAAACAAACAACTAAACAGCAACAAAAACAACCCGAAAAGCCTGATACCAAAGTCCAAAATCCATCATCAGGAAAAGGCAAAGCACCAAAGACCACTGAATCAAAGAGGAGTGATCAAAATACCTCATCGCCAGAGAAAACCGTTGAAAAAATCCGTGAAACAACACATGAAACAGCTACTGAAACAACCACTGATTCCACGAAAAACTATATACGAACATATTCAACATCATCAGAGAGGAGCCGATCACCAACTTCAACTGAATGTGAGAAGAAGAAATCGGTCAAGATCACCTGTCCGTTACCACGCTTGGGTACCATCACCACCATGGAGGAAGACGTGGTCCAAGTGGTTTTAGATGAGGTCGAGGAAGATGATGAAGATGGATGGGGGTCGCAGAGACTTCAGATCGATTTAGAAGCCACCGGTTCTCAAGAAATGACCGAAAATGTCGATAACACTGAAGAACTTGCTAATGGTGGAGATGTCAACACTTCAGTGTCGAGTCAAGCTTGCGTGAGTCCGGTAATTCCTTCCTCAGGTGCTTCGACCGGATGTGATGATGTTTCCATGGACACTAATGACGTTGATGACGTCATCGATCAAAATAATGACGTCACACGCAAAAGTGATGACGTTACAACGAAAATTGATGACGTCACCACAAACACAAACAATGCTGTCACCAATGATGTTACACCACATGATGTCGTCTCAACTAATAATGACATCAACACAAATACCAATAATGACGTCACGACCCGGAATAACGCAGCGCCCGCCGAATTTATCTCTATGCCGGAAGTCGGCATGGATGACGATGAGTTCGAGATTAATTTCGGGGAAGATCACGATTCGATTACGGGAGACGAGAACGTGTCGCCAAATGAAATCACGAATGAACCGTTTGCGTTCCAGCAGTCGGAGGAAACGTCAAAGGACAATGTTGAAGGCGACGTCATAGATACCGAATCGATGCAAACCAACGATATTGACGTCGAAACACAGCCAACTGACGCAATGGCGAACACTGACGTCGTGACAGACAATGATAACGCCACAGTTCAAAGTGACGTCGAAAGTCATAGCGACGCCACGGCGTCAAAATCCGGCGAAAAAACAACATCTCCTGCGGCTAAAAATGACGTCCCCTCGACGTCAACTGAAGCCGCGTCGGGTTCAAACAGAGAATCTACCAGTGACGTCGAAACTGCAACTGGTGACGTCAACGAGACGTCCTATCAAGACGAAGTCGTCGTTCTTGCCGACTCAATCTCGCAAGAACTGAAGAACCTCACAAAAGCCACGCAATGCGACTGCACAATGTGCGCGGGCACCGTTAAGAAGCTGCGATCCATCAAGGAATGCCTCCGTCAAATCCGGTCGCTTATGACGCAATCCACGGACGCCGAAGTAGCGAATATCACGCCGCGACTCGAGCGAGTCAATTCGCTATTCGCGCATTATTCGAATCCTGATGATATTGAAGAGGGAGATTTGTGCGAAAAGTCACGTGACGCGCTTAAAGCGTTGTATTCGTCGACTTCCGGTCATCAGGAAATCCAGGAATCAACATCCGGTGTTTCTGAAACTGTGACCGGTGGAGTATTTTCCAGTGAAGTTGGTGCCGAAAACGCCGTTTCCGCTCCAGAATTGGCGTCCAGCGAACAGTCTGGTTCAAGTGATGACGGTTCCCTTTCGAAAGGTAATGGCGCTCAACCCGAGGTCGCGCCAACTTCAATCGCTTCCGGTCCGGAAATAAAGAGGCCAACATCCGGTTCTGAAACTATATCCGGTGTAGCGATATCCAGCGAAGCTGGTTCCGAAATAGTAGATTCCAATGAAGGCGTCGACACCGTTTCTGCTACAGAATTACCGTCGAAAGCAGTTAGTTCAAAGTCGGAAAAAGCAGCAAATATTACGGAAAAAGCAGTGAATTCTACAGACAAAGCATCAGATTCTACAAGTCAAGCAAATACAAGTGACGATGTTAATCCACAAAGTACAGTTCCCCGTGAATCCATGCTTGCCAATTTGTTATCAAAGGTTGACACACCGCCGCGTCCCTCAAGTAATGCTGTCAGTCCACGAAATAATGACACCACTCAGATTGCCCCAACAACCACAACGGCCAATATTTCTGTTGTAGGATCCACGTCCAACCCAGCGAATCAAGCTAAAAGTGACACCTCACAGCTGTCGAAAGTGTCCAATGCGACCAGTCCAATCCCATTGGGTTCCACTCAAAAAAGTAATGACACCCAAATTTCAATGGAACAAAGACAAGCTTCATCCCAAGGGGCTTCTAAACCAACGACTGAATCGCAACCCACATCTACAAGCCAAGCTCCCATCCAACCAAGAGCTACAAGTTTATCCCATTCATCAGTGGACGCGAGATTCGAAGCCTGCGAACGCCTAGCCGAGCAACAACTCCGCAAAATGCGCTTTTTGGCAGCATGCCAACAATCGACATCATGTGAATGCCGCAAATGCGCGATTGAGACCTTGTTGCGAAACGTCTTCAAAACGGCTGATATATTCCGTGTTCGCGATACGTTCAATTGCAAATGCATCAAATGCAGTGATAAGATCATCTGTCTGCCGTGGCAAGCCAGGCTGGACGCGATTGAGGATACAATGAAGAGCGATTCGCTCATGTCAGTATCGTTTGAAGAAATGCAGTTGGCGATAAAAGAATTGAAAGATGTATTCTCTCTCATCTGTATGGGTGTTCGCTCACGTACGTTCATGTGCGATCCCGTTGTGAAGATCCTAGAGGAGCACTCCAAGCAGCAACGTCGCGACGTCGTGAGTGCCGTGGCGTTCGCAGATGATGAAGATGACGTTGATGATACGTCATCAGCGAATGACGTCACAACGATGCCGACTCTACTCTCTCCCCCCATGGCCCGTACGTCGTCTGCAGTCAGCGCGACGACAACTCTGCTTTCGCCACCAGCATCCATTGCACCCCGTACGTCGCCTGTGGTTGCCCAAGCAGCAGCGGATAGTGACAGCGAAAATCGCCCATCGCAGCGACTAGCGACTAATTCGCAACCACAAGCGAGTAATTCGCCGCCGTCGACGCTGTTATCGCCGCCGATTGCAAGTGCCACCACCCAAGCGTCTATGCGTCCGCCACTTAAAGCGATGAACAGCCAAGTTCGTCAGTTCATGCATCAAACTGAGCCACAAATGAGAATGCCGCAAAGGGACAATATGCAAATGCAAATGAGCAATGCCCTTGCAACGCCGGTTTCCAACGCTGCCTCGAATGCCCCGAATTGGAACGGAAACCATGCTGTATCCTCCAATAACTGGACAGCTAGATCACCAGTGCAACCGAATCAAGGGTCAATTCCGCAATGGCGAGGTCAGAATCCTGTTTTGAGCCATAATAACCAGAATTCTGCCATGAATACGGCTATGCAGAATCAAAGTGGGTTTTCGGTGAATCAAGCATATCCGTGGGTCAATCCTCAACAGCAAGGTCATCGGCCACAATTTCTTCAAGGTCAACAAACGTTAGGTCAGCGACCACACTTCCAAAGCCAAAATTCACAGGTGCAAGGTCAGCATCAACAATTTGTAGGTCAACAACCACAATTTCAAGGTCAGAGGCCACCGTTCCAAGGGCAAGGTCAACAGCAACAATATCAAAGTCAGCAGCCATACTCTCAAGGTCAGCAACCGCAATTCCAAGGTCAACAATACCAGCCTGTCAACAGCAATGGTTTCCACCCTGCCAATGTGCCTGTGAATCAATTAAGAAATTATATGCATTCGAAACGGCATGCTGCCCCAGCCGCAACTCCCTATCCGGTTCAGCGTCAACAAGGACCAAACAACATTGGCCAAAATATCCCAAATTTTGGCCAAAACTACCAACACGGACTGGACCAACGCTACCAAAATCGCGATCAAGGCTACCAAAGTGCTGGTCAGAACTACCCATACGGCGGTCAAAACAACCAAAATGCAGTTGGCCAGAATAACCAAAAGTACAACTTCAATCATGGTGTTCGACTACCACAGAGCGTTGGTGGTGGCCCCATGAGGAACAACAATAACATGAGGAACAATGTCCCCCAGAACCCCAACAGCATGCATCCTAACATGATGTCGCAGCAACGACCTACTATGCAACCGAGTGTACCAACTGGGTCAAATCAAACAAATGGGCCGAATCAAACCAATGGACCGTATCAAACCAATGGACCGTATCAAACAAATGGATCGAATCAGTCTAACATGACTGGTCGCCAAGAGGGAACTAGAGCAACCAGTGAAGCACAACCAGGACGTTTCATTACGAGTGGACCCTCCCCCAATGCGGCGACATCCAATGAAAGAGCGAGAATGACTTCTCAGCGGAAAATGGAGGTAAAAGATTTGATAATTAAATTAACATTTTAGAATGAACTAAAATTGATAATTATGAATAGTTATTATAGTATAAAATCAATAACGCATTATGATCTATGTCACCATTAAAAGTATGCCTTTTAAGGTTTAAACTATACCCCAAAAAATCCTGAACTATACCATAACAAAATCCTCTAATCAATATAAAACTCATCTCTTTGTGACTTTCAATTATGACAAGGTAATTGATAAAACAGGTGTTTAAAATTCAGCCGAATTAAAAGCTGAAAAAGTGTTCTTATATTTATTAATTTCAACACATTTTTGACCAATCAATATAAAATTCATCGTTTTATTTCAGTTGCACTTGTTCGTTCTTCAATGGTTGCAACGCTGGGGAAAATCCGCTTGGTTTGAGTTGATTGTGTTTCAAAGGCTGCAATTTGGGCAGTTCTATAGCTTTGAGGAGGCTATGTATGAACTTATGCCTGCCCTTGTCGATTTCCCGTGGCCTCAAAATGTACCGCTGCAATGTAAAAAGGTGAGTTACTTGGAATTCTGAGACAAAATTAAGCTAAAATTAAAGGCTAATTACTTGTAATGGTAGTCATAAAGATTTGTGCTTACTTCTTTTATGGTTGAAGTATCAATGGGTTTATTCAAAATTGAGTTTTTTTATTTTAGTGATGCTAGGGGACCATGCTATGCACCTTATTACTGTATTGAATACTTAATCAATCGAAACCATTAATTTTCATTTCATAGTCGACAAATAAGAAAATCAAACTGGTTCATATAATATTTTTTTTCCAGATCAAGTATTTATTTTCAAAAAATATTATCTACTGCAAATATCAATAAAATGGTGTGTAAAATATGTCTATTTTTCTATCATTACAGGTTCTTATTAAAGAGATGCTACCTTTGTGCAGCCTGGTGAGAAATCAGGAGGACATATACACTGTGAGGATGATCCTTGAACAAAAAGACAGGGATGATTTGATTCGAAGTAAGTGTGATAACGGTCTTAAGTAATGAAGAAAAAGATAAATAAAAATAAATCAAGCAGAAAATAAAAACCAAATACAATGTAGGTATAACGGATATAATATTGGTTAAGAACAACTATAGATTCTTTCCTTGATTAAGATAAACCACCTTAAATAAAAATCTCGAATTGAACAGTAATCATGCCAAATATATAAACTACATAGTCTATATGTTTCTTGATTTAATAATCAAATCTATTCTTATTCATTTCTCATTCTCTTCAATTTTCAAAAAATTAGGAGCGGCTTTGGAACGTGTCACCCATATGCGTGAAAGTATGCGAAACCCGCATCAGACACTAAACGCCCGCAAGCCGCCCGCCCAAAAATCTCCCGCTCAAAAAGAGCCCGCCAAACAGACGGCTGTAAATCAAAAGCGGAAACGATCAGAGGGACCGGATCTTGAAGTAACGGAAGTGCAGTTGAATAAACGAAGGTGTTCGGGAGGTAAGTTTACGTCATGTTATGATTTTGAGTTTAAAAAAAACGAAATTAATTTTGAAAATGCATTTCATTTTTCATTAATTTGGTGCCTTAACTGATAAAATAATGGCATATTTTCCTAGATGAGTGGTATCTTGCAAAGAAACAGCTTAATTTATCACCATGAACCACTCAGGTATAGATCATAGTATATCCATATATTTTTTTTACAATTTTACAGATGTGAAAAACGAAACCGAACAAGGCAGTACCGCGTCATCAAATACTGAAACTTGGTCACAAAGTGCACCGAGTACACCAGCGCAGCCCACTTCCGGTGCAACCCCGTCGACCTTAACCGATGCTCTCAATGATCTTCTACCCACGGTCGAACCCGCAGTACCCATTGTACCCATTCGCCAGGAACCCACTGATTCACCAATGACCCAAGAGTCGAACGCTGTACCGATTCGACAGGAACCCGGAATCGCTGCCCTTCCCCCGATTCAAGCCGTTGATGTGGCCAACGTACCTCTACCGGTGTTTACACTAAGTGCCGATCAATGGAGCCAGTACATCTCCGTGCATAGCAATGGTGGTGAAGCAAATGTGTTGGGCGAATCGGAAGGTCATCCAAATGTAGATCAGGTTGAATCGGATCCAAGGTCATTAGGTGATGTTGACGCGGCTGAGGCTCCCCTAAGTCGAATGGATCCAGGTCAACCCGTTTTACCCCAAGGTCAACTTCAGGAAGGTCAACCGGAAGTACCTCAAGGTCAACCAATAAGTCAACCGGAGGAGCCCTACCTGGCACAAGGTCAACTCGATGTGTCTCAAGGTCAACCGGAAGGACCTCAAGGTCAACTTATGGGTCAACCGGATGTTTCCCAAGATCAACTTATGGGTCAACCGGATCTTTCCAAAGGTCAACCAATAAGCTCCGAGGACCGGCGCGATCGCACGTGTCCAACCTCTAGCGGCGCCCCTGGCGGTGATGAATCAAGACGCGGCGACCACGTGACTCAATCACGTGACGTCATAAGTCGTCTGCAATCGCCGCTTGGGGGCGCCCGCACTCTCCAAACCAAT
This sequence comes from Hydroides elegans, assembly GCA_001703475.1. NCBI lineage: Eukaryota > Metazoa > Annelida > Polychaeta > Sabellida > Serpulidae > Hydroides > Hydroides elegans. The sequence goes on along the minus strand of LQRL01062173.1, from coordinate 15,474 downwards.
AGCAGCTCTGAGGGCTGCGATACTGGTATTAACAACAACTATGTCGCCAATGTTGAGTCTTCACGAACTCAACAGGACCGTACCAGTATTGCCGCACACCCTTTATCGCACTCTCCAATGAATAGTTTATCTACCAATCGAGCAAAGAACCTATTGCACTCTCCAAGTTATTTATCTACAAATCAAGCAGAACAATCCGCGAGTGATGAGATCGCGGCTCATTCTTCGCCCGCAGCGGTCGCGCTCGACGATCCACGCTATGAGGATATAACCGATGATGAATACGAAGGAACGGATGTCACCCATGCGCAACCGGAAGTCCAAAGTCCCCAACCGGAAGTAAGCGGAACAAATCTTTTGCCCGTGTCCGCCTATGTCCATTCGCCAGCTAACAGCGTGACTCCCGCCACAAATCCCGTTCGACCGGATGTTGTTTCTTCGACCGGAAACGCCAACAAAGAATACTCCGACGATGATTGTCTCATCGTTGGTATCGAAGAATCGATGAAAGCGCCCACGCAGCCGCCACCGCGAAACGAGATCGATCCACTAAGTCTGAACGCGCGGGATTTCGTCAACGCATGCGAATGGACCCCGATGCCGCCAGCTTCGTCAAGCCGCAACGTGACATCAGCCGGATACAGCCCCACCGGAAGCAGCTACGAACCATCGAACGATGTGTACGCGCGACCGGTAGCATCCGTCGCACGTAGCGATTATGACTCGGGTATCAGCGATGGTGACCGAACGCCTTCCGGAGCTTTTTTAGGTGATGCGCCGCCACCGCACCAATCGCACGTCTACGCGCCGGTGGCGGCGACCGCAGGATCGAAAGCGGAACTCGCCACGAACGCCGCCGCTGACAGCGATCTGTCGCGCTACAGCAGCGAGGAGCTACTCGCGTTTTTGCGAACGCGGCGCGGTTATCGCGAGTGCGGCGGCTGTCGCATGGGCTGGACGCGCGCGAATTCGCGACTCGCTGACGTGCACTTCCGGGCGCACTCGCGCGACGGAAGTTACACGTGCACGTGCGGCGAGCGATTGCGAACGGCGTCGCGTTGGTTTAATCATCTCTCGCTAACGCATGCTGATGAAGAGCCCCATAGCAACAGACAATTCCCCCTTAGCAACAGCGCGGGAGAAGAAGGGGGAGGTGGCTAGAAAACACGAAATAAAAAGGCTTGATCCAGGATCATTCAATCTCATCACATATTTATCTGCTTAGTCTTTGTTATTTAGTTATTTCTTGTACATATATATGGAAAATGTTTATCTATAGGGTTGGTTTCATAGATTTGAAATTTGCATTGATATACAAATATGTTTCAGAAAACTAAATTAACACTGACTAGTGGGTTTTACTTGTAATATATTTTGTTGAAAAAGGCCTAAAAACCTTATATGTGTATTGTGCAGACCGGTTTTAAGTTACCGGGTGTTTTAATATGTTCGTTGTATATATATATAGGTTAAGAGCAATGACTATTTCGGTATTTGATATGAATATATATATTTCTTCTATTTAGTGGAACCTTTTAGCATGTAACCTTCTCTGCTTTTTCGGTTCTGGTTTTAATTTAAGATGATTTTTCCTTCTCCTTTCTCAAGGCATGAAGTTGCTATTATGTTTACTCATATTATCTTATCTAAGATGCGCTATATAATACTAAAAAATATATATGCTCTCGCCTTCCTTTACAATTAAATTGAATGCAATATCCCCTCCCTCTCTCCCAAAAATAAATAAATGAAGCAATCATAGTAAATTAAATTACAATTTAAAAACACCAATAGTCTCTATACAAAAAAAAACACCAATCATCTCCATACAAAATATAAAAAAAAAAATATAAATGAAGCCTTTTTGTTTTGTGTTTTTTAGCCGTCTCTTTTCTGTGTCGCTCTGTTTTGTACCTTTGTGTGCTTTGCATGGCTTTGAAAAAAAACACGTGTTTTCTCTATCCTTTAATACTGTATACACTTTATTGCATTATTGGTATGGGTTCATATCATAAATATATTTATATATTTTATTGAGCTTTTATATCCCAATAAATTTCGTTGTGAGCGTCTGTAAATATGACGTTCGTGGGAAAAGGTTTTATGAATGTATATGGTATCGTGAATTGGATCGTCAATTAGTTGTGTTGATTTTATATGTTGTAAATAAATCTGCTTACTTTTGTATGGACGGTAAACTCTTTTGTTATCGACAATTTTAAAGATGGATTTACTCTATTGTAATTGAATAAAATACGAATCTAATTTTGAACAAATAAAAATTAAGTTTTCATAATGGATCATTTTGCACTTTTAATTGAACAGATAAATTCAAGATCTATTATCTGAAGAAAAGGGAACAAAAGGTATAATTATAACAAATTATGTATATTATCATTATTTACCGATGCCCGATGGTTATGACTTTAAAACCCAGCTTATAATACGATGGTTAAATGTTACATTTTGCTATGAACTAATTTGATCAAATAAAAGTATACACCTAGATTGTAAAATTTTGCTTTTAACATTATTTGTTTCGATAGCAGTAGTTGCAATAGTTTGCAAATGTACATTGTTTTATCTGTTGTATATTATACTGATATCGTCTAGTCGTATAGTGCTAATAAATAATACTTCTTGAGGTTTGGTCACACTGTATAACTTGCTTATGATTTATGTATATATATTTAGCTCAGTGTTTTGAAACGTTTATAGTAGACTCAATTATTCAAGTCGATGTTTTAAGTAGTTAAGAAATTGGTTTTGTTGTCAAATCGCCAGTTAATATCTGCGCTTTTATGTGCGTTTGTTGTAAAGAAATACAGAAGATCATAATTAATCAGCTTGTTCTACAAAAAGTGATTGTATAATGAGCCTTGAATATGAAAATGTTCCTATATTTCTTGTTTCTCAAAATTTCGTTTTCGAACTCACGGAAAGGCCACATAACGCAAAGAAAGGGTTTTAATAGTATAGGAAAGGGATCAATAGCATAGTGTAGAAAGAATGAAATGCCAATAAATGGAGGCCTTGAAACAAAAAAGAAAGGTTTTAATTGCCTAGAATAAAATTCAATCTGCATTGCAATCGTGCATTACGATTGCAATAGCCAAGAAAAAATGTTTGCAAGGAAAGCGTTGCAACAAAAAAATGTCGGTTTTGGCAATAATTTTGAAAAGAGAGCAATATGTATGACGAGGGTGCAATCACAGAATCGGGAAACCTACCAACGTATGAAATGCGTAGATGATAGAAGGCGTCGCAACCAAAAAGAAAGAGTTTCAATAGCCTGGAAGAAAATGCAATAGAAGTTTTGCAACCTCTAAAGGTTGCATTGCTTTTGCTCAGAATTAGCCAGAGTGTTGCAATCAAAGAGAAAGTGTTGAAGCAATGAATCGACCCGTCGAAAAGTGCTGCTATCGTAAAATTCCGAAATAATGTTGCAATCGCTAAAACATCGCGTAAGTTTTTGTTTGGTTCAAAATTGATGATTTCGATTGACAAATTAAGAATAGGAACATTTTCAATGGCTCATGATTTAGCAAGTTAGTTAAAAGAAAGTTGAACGATAAAGGTGTCTGAAAACTGGAATATTTGTCACAAAGTTGTTGTTTCATGTTGTACTTGATTGTTTAATACTCACAAAGAGCTAAGAATAAGTTACTAATGTTGTCATTAATTGCATTTGTCGTTTTATATTGTTTACCAATTTTATATATCCAAGATATTAGCATAGTTATGATGATTATTCCAGAGTGGTTGTTTTGATTTATTATTAGGTCGCGTTTCCACCAAGCGATATCCAATATATCCAAGAGATTAGCATAGTTATGATGATTATTCCAGAATGTTTGTTTTGATTTAGTATTAGGTCGCGTTTCCACCAAGCGATATCCAATATATCCAAGATATTAGCATAGTTATGATGATTATTCCAGAATGTTTGTTTTGATTTAGTATTAGGTCGCGTTTCCATCAAGCGACTAAGCGATAATGCGACAGTGCGAAAATGGCGTGTTACTCGCGCGAACAAGCGAACTGCGTTTTGATAAAGAATTAAACCTTTCTCATCTGTCACCATGCGGTACATATTTGTCTAACGGTCTTCAAAGCATTTAGTTATAAAAATAATCAAAATAACATGAATCTGACAACAATCAAAATACCATGATTAACGCCAATGAATCTTACTGTCGCATTATTCCGATGAAAATATAAACGAAAAATTTGCCTTTTGTATTGGTAAATTGCTAATTATTGTTCGATAAATGATCGCAAGAACTAGATCACCTAAAAGTCTGATAGTAACATCTCAAACAAATGGTATTAACTGAATAATAATGTTAAGTTTAAATTGTCATTGAAAATATCATGTTTTTGAATAAATTTTGAAAGTAAGTTGATAGTTTATTAAAAAAAAACGAAAATGAAAAGTTTCCTAATGTTTAATATAAGTGAGACATTTCAATAAATCAAATACAATGTGATATATATTATTTTTGGTGGAGAAACCGTTTTGTAAAAGCACCAAATCGACGTTGTTTAGTCAGTTAGTTTGTTGGTCTGTTAACGTTGTAAAGGACTTCTTTTACTTTTGCTTATGAAAGCAACCCAGCTTTTATACATTTTACTGAAAATATGATAATTGTGGATTAAATGGCAATAGAGAATTTTATTCTTATGAGATTAGTACCAATTCTGATGCATACCGCGATAATGTGTAACTGTGTTAAAAGATTTATAACACGGAGTCAAAACGATAATAATAGGATAATGTTGTGTATTCTCACCTCAAAACCTATCTGTGGACATTGATGGCGAGTTTCTTAAATGCGTCGTCAAAACAACCCAACAGCTGGATGTTAACAATGATCATAAATGATTTGATGATCTGATTAGATCTTATAGAACAATGCGCAATGGCCCAGCCAATCATCGTATACACGAAGTGTATATCTTATTGGCTCATCCTTCCACGAACAGCTTCGTGGCCCACACAACTACGGCAAATAGAATCAATATCCTACTGCAAGAATCTGCTCCGTCTCTTAATATGCCCGATGTTAAAAATAGGAGCCGAAATTGGCGCGAAAAACGGTCCACTATGTAAAGTGAATTGCGGACTTTCAGCCGAGAAATCGACTCGCGTTTCCATCATTAGACATGTTTAGTGATGGAGTAAATTCTTACAATTTTGAGTGTAGTTGCAGCTAGTTTATGTACATTAGGTTTAGTGATTATTATTCTAAAAGGCAATTTGATTTGTTTGTAATCGTGCTTCTATTTTAGATATTTTAGGTAGCATTCAGATACATTAATAAGCTACACACAACAAGTGATCGCTGCTAGTGCTTTATGAGTTTTACTTGCTCTGCCGTTCACATCACATTAATATGGCAGCGAGTCCGAGAAAATGTTGAAAGTAAAATACACATAATTTTATCAGGGTAGCAGATCCAAAGCACTAGTACCGAAGCTATAATTCATTTCTTTGACCTAGTTATGCTGACAGCTTGCTAGCGAGTTGGGTTCAGTATTTAAAAACACAGCTTTTGCAGCGAGTGCGGAGCAAGCACTTGCTCACTACTTGCTGATGTATCTGAATTGGCTTTAAGTCTATTAACAGGGTATCTAAAGTATTTGTGATGCTTGTTAAAATGAGTCAATTTAGAGATTTTAACAGTGTGTATTTCGGTTGCCGTGAATAGTTGTTATGTTGAGGACCATTTAGACGTTTCACATAATGACTTTTGTTAATTCATATTATGGAGGTTATCATAGTGTATATCTAGTGTATAGGTGTAGTGTATATCTCATTATCAATTTTACACTCTCTGACTTTATGTTTTATAAGATGTTATCTTGGTGGAGATGCCGGTTGCCATTTTCAATACCGGTAGTTCTGATATTTTAGGTTATTACGAATGCTATCTCTATGTTTATCAAAGTTGCTATTTTAAATTGTCACTAAATGTTCATTTGGTGGAGATGCCGGTCATTTTCAATATTGCTTACGATAAGGGCCATTTAATTGCTTTCATAACGGCCATCGTAGTATACATCGCTGTCGCCTTATGAGAAATCTAACCTTGGAGACATTACATAAGGATAACATTCGTGATAACCTTTAAATGACCTGAATGTCAGAACAATTAAAAAAGATGACCGTGATATTAACCAACCGTGATATTATGCGATCATTAACATGATAACACATAATTATGGTATGCATTAGTATTAGAATTATCTCATATAAGAACAATATATTATAGTGCCATTCAAACCACACAAAAAAAACTAACATTTTCAGGCTGTGAAATGTTAACAAGCTCGGTTACTTATATAATCAAAAGTAAAAGAAGTCCTTAGCAACTTAAATAGACCAACAAACCAACCAACTGAAAAGCTACATAAGTTAGACACGCAGGGCCAAAGACTCAGTCTTTCATGACATCTTAATGATGACCAAGATACGTTATCAGAAAACATTTTCCTTGGGAGAACTACAAGCATGACCCTTGATAAACGAAAAACAATGTTTTGAATGAGAAAAAAATGAGAATGAGTAAAAAAGGTTGGGAACCAGTATTTTAGCCGTTTTCTAAATAAAGCTTATGTTCTAGTATATTGCTTTACATCTAGATATGGCAGAGATCACGCAACCGGGGTACTGATGAAAATATATCTTATTTAAGAATAACTTAAGTCATGAAACGCCGAAGTTAAAAATTGGGTTGCCTGTTTTGTGTTCCATACATCACAAAGACATACTATTGTTACTTTATTGCGATTTTTATATTACACACACAATACAAGAAATATTTATATATCGTGTCCAATAAAGAGACTACTGTATCAATAATATTAAAAACATATATTTAAAATTTCAAAGAAAATAAATTGGAACATATCTCGAACTCAAATAGTCCACAGGATTCCGAATGATGACTCAATTAATGAATATGAGCAGCCGATTAGAGATATACTGTCAGCAGGTTTCATTGTATGTTTAAATGCTTTGCTTATTTACGACCAGCAGCTCAAATTGCTAAAGTGGAGCAGAAGTGACAGCTCAAATTGCAACAGGATGGTAAGAAAAACTTATCGTAGTGAATCTGACTTTCTCTGACACCAAACGCGTATGGTATTATTTATGATAAAAACTAAAAACGTTGCATATAAGAAATCAGAACAAAATTCTTGAAACAATGGAAATTGTTACATGATCAATATCAACCCATGCACTTGCACTTTACAGTGGAATACAAAGAATATTATACTATTATTTATCTTTGACGTAATAACCTGGTTGAGAGATCAATTTAAATACAATATTCATCCTTCCCTGTTAAAGTGCGGATGAAAGATAAGATTAAATATAGGTTTATATTTAGACTGCTCAACCAGCACGTTGCAATTATGAAAATGCGTTTTAAGAATATTTTAAGTCTTAATCTTCAGTCTTATTAAATGTATTCATTTTTAACAATTATTGGTGAATCTTAGGATGAACAAGAAGTCCTACTTCGATTTTTTATAATGATGAACGGGAAAAATATGATTAAATCATTGACTAAAAAATAAACAAGTATCTAAAAACTCTTTACTGCTTCATTAGGAATAAACGTATGCCACATGATTTTCCGCTTACGAATGAAATCATGCTTAGGAGCACGTACACGGAGAAAAAAACACAAACCACAATACCTGACTTATTGCTCAGCGTATACAGCTAAACCTGTCTTAGCAAAATGCACAGCGGTTCGAGCAAAATTGTCCAGCCGAATTGTCTTTATAGGTTGAAATGTTTGTATTTACCATAACGTATATATACGTAATAGACATATTCTGTATTCGTGTCTTATGACTAAACTAAGGTCACATATATAAAACGATATTTAAATTGCAAGCTTTAATCTCGAAACGTAAGACATGAAATCTATCGTCTAAAGGGCCAATTGATTAGCAGGATCTTGACCGATATGTTTTTAGATAACCGAATAAAAATAATGTAACATATACTTACATTTATGCCAGTCGTCGAATGAGGATTAAATCGATGTTTCGAATCTAGTTAAGCAGTACTTACAAACGCATTGTTGTAACAAACAGCAGTGTGAAATTCGCTTAGCTTAAGCAAATAAAGCTTTTAAGGGAAACAAAACGGAGTTCAACACGTGAAAATAACAATTCATGTAAAAGAAATATCTTACTTTTAAACGAGCAACACACCAGGCAGAAGAATTTTAGCAAAATATCGTCTCGAAACGAGAAACGACAAGCTCTGGACTG
>LQRL01062164.1:0-16420 GCA_001703475.1 Hydroides elegans | reverse complement strand
ATAACCAAGTCTCTATGACCTTCCGTTCAAAAGTTATAGCCCGTACAAGAAAGCGATGACAGACGGACGGACGGACGGACAGACAGACGGACGGACGGACAGACGGACGGACACCCCAACTCTATAGGCCCCCAACTTTGGGGTTGGGGCCTAAAAATTAAGTGTTTGTTATTTACTTAGTTTCTTTGATAATCAATGATAAGAGTTAATCTAAAATATTAAAAGTATACTATTTAAAATTGTTATTAAAGCATTTTTTAGAGAAAAAAAAACATTTTCAAATGGTATAAAGCATATTACCAGCACTGCAAAGTTCTTTCACCACATGTTCACCTTAAACAAGAACATAAATCTAACTCTTAATGCTAAAAACCACTTATAATAGATAAGCAAACTAACAATTACATTACACAAAATTCAATGCAGCACTACAGGACGTAAAAAGATTCCATGAGTTGGCTTCAGTTCTTTTAAATATTCATGTTATTTAACTAGGTGATATTCAGTCATTACTTTAAACAAATTTTATTGAAAGGGAAATAAGAGCAAAAAGAACATTAATACCTATGGCAAAGTTATCCACGAAGGAAGCACAGTTGTCGACAACATGCCTTCTCTCTTCAAATGAATAGCTTCCAGCTTTGAGTTGTTGATCCATCTGGTTAACAAGGCACGCTCGTATAACATCACCATACTTGCTGGCCAACCCTTGTAGGCAGCTGGAAAAAAGAAAACGAATGACCAATTCGATTCACTAAATACGAAACTCTTACATGTTTATATACAATTTTTCTAATTTAGAAAATGCCTGGTGTCTATTTCATGTTCATACATACAGTGCACCACGGATAATTTGAAGTTCTCGGGACCGGGCGAAATAGTTCAAATTATCCGAACTTCAAATTATCCGAAGTTCCATTATTTTCATTAATGATTATATCCCATAAATCCCCTACCCCATACCACATACCAGCCCAAAGCATCCACCTTAAAATCATTTTTATATTATTAAATTACAATACATAGTTCTACGTGCCATAAAATGACATGAGTTTATACAACTTTTCAAAACTCTCAATAACTGTTGATATATAACCATATACAGTCGTAGTCAAAGTGATACAAAGTATAGTTATAAATAGTGTTGTAAGAAACAGCACTACAAATTTGAAGTCATCTTTGTGATGAGTAGTAATTGCAATCAAAGGTCATCAGGCTAGCAGAAACTACATTTCACTCTTGATCAGAAAGGCTTCTTTTTGCTATTTATGTCAAACGCGTTCCTTTTTTTATCCCACCCCCTCTTTTATCCCGCTAAGAGGCCCTCTTATTGATCCAGGATTACCAAAACTTCAACAGTTTAACTATCTAAGTTAATAGTATATAAAATGAAGTTCTATGTTACTTCAATGCAGATAAGTGGAGAACAATGGGGGTATTGTTTTTCTGATGTCATTTGATGTCATATTTTTACCATTTTGATCCCTTTTGAGGTAAACCTTACGCTTTGAAATCGACTTCAAATTAACCGAAGTTGAAAATTCAAATTATCCGAAGCAAAATTGGTATAATATATAGCGGAAAAAAATCGGGACCGGGAAATTTAGTTCAAATTAACCGAACTTCAAATTATCCGTGTTCAAATTAAACGTGGTGCACTGTAAATACCTTAGCTTTCGGTTACTTTGAATCCATACACGATCCCGGCTAATCGGTTTCGACACGTTAGTTAACAGAACAACGACATCAATTCTATATATACTTTGTACTTCGTTGTTATGAGTAGACTTCATTCGCTTGCCATTGTCTTTTTTTTTTATTCACTCGAACTGAAACATTTTCTGTGTTAATTCATATTTCATTTATGAAATAAGCCGTCAATGACTTATGTAGAAATACCTGATAAGAAGACGTTTTACAGGAGACTTGTAACTTGACGTTAAGAACAGAGGCACGAGAACTTCCTCTAGCACTACATCACTCTGGTTTGACGCGACTGATTCATCCTTCAACCACTCGATAACCTAAATATAATTCAAACGTTCCTTCTCTTGAACACCAAGCATCTGAGAGTTGATGAGATCGTACAGAAGAAAACAAAAGAAATTAGTTTGGTTAAGTGTTCTTCTAAATAAAATTTATCCTTTGAAACATTATGAAGACACTACTTTAAGACAAAATATATTATTTGAATAAATAAGTTATACCTTCTTTATTGCTTCTATTTGTGTCTTTTCATTCTTCGCATTGATTACGCCCCACACTGGCCACTCTCTATTTACATCTTTACCTAAAGCCAAAAACAATCAAACATTGCAAATGAAACATCATAAAATCGCATGATTTGTTTATGTATTAACATTGCAAAAGTACACTTCATCGGATATGACAAGGGCTTAATTACATCAACACAATATTCAAACTAGAACGTCTGATGTCCGGTGGTCGACAACAGTTCGATCTCTTTTTTATTTGCCAATAATATCACAGTTCAATGAGACACAAATATATGTTTCTGTGCACAAACATATTTTATATACGGTAAAACAAGGCAGAGGCAACTTATATCGATCTCCTATAGACCTATAACCGTATACTTACGAGTCGTACATATTACAATTCACATATTCAGTTGCATGCAGATGGCAAATGGTCAATGTACCTACCGTCAATTTTTTTCGCATTTGAAAAATTATTTTTACTTATTTGATCGGCATGCGTTAAAGTTTCGTTAATGAAAACTTTAAAGATTAAAAAAAAACTATAAAAAAAAAACAAGGAAGTATTTGTGAAACACGAAAAGGCCCCAACCGCCCCCCGATTCGAAGGGGTATTGACTTTCTCGTATATTATCTTGTTTAGGAAAAATCATAAATTTTTGGCCCACTTCCGGTGGTCGACACTGTCAACAGGTACATCTACACGCCAATACCTTTCATTTGAGCCCATAACCAAGTCTCTATGACCTTTCGTTCAAAAGTTCTAGCCCGTACAAGAAAGCGATGATAGACAGACGGACGGACAGATGAACGGACACCCCAACCCTATAGGACCCCAACTTTTGGGTCGGGGCCTAAAAAACGATTAAAACGTTAAAATATGTACAAGTACTTTTATGTTAACGGCGTAGGGTACGACAATTAAAAATTGAGTCATTTTATGATTTGTAACAGCAAGTTCAATATACATGTTTTCAGGTTTAGTTTAAGTACGCTGTCAATGTGTCGGTCACCCGGTTAGCTTAATAGTTTTTTTAATATCTTCTATTATCGCCCAACCATGACTATTTTTAACAACTTTTAAAATGACAATTACCTGATAAAATTTCAATGCATTTCAATTTACACAAAATTTGGCGATCTGTCATTTCTATCTTCGTCGTTACCTTTTACAAACTAAATAAAAATAAAAAGTAAAATAAATATCGGAAACAAATGGCTGTTTCGACTACTACAGAACAGTAAAACGCCATCATCACTAGTCATGGGCCACGTTAAGGTTCTTTCAAAAAGAACAAAAAAAAGTAACTATCAATTATTTGAACTATTTATCCTAAACATATCCTATAATTGTTAAATAATTTAATACCGTATTGAGACTCAATATATCTTCTATATGAAGAATTTTGACTTAAATAGAGAATTTGCTGACTTTGAAAATGGGCCCACGTTCTTTTAATATAAGAAAATCACTATATCCCAGCTTTCCCGATAACGCGATTACACACAGATAAAGAAGAATCTTCAATAACATAGGAAAATATATTTGCCAATTATGGGATGTATTTATATGTGTGAAAAGATCCTGATGTTTACTTTTCTCTTAATGGGTTGAAAAGTAGGCAGTGCTATCATCTTGTTGTTGTCTGTTTTTTTTTTATATGATCATAATATATGCCGAACACTTAAAGTTACATTTCAAGCATTCATTTCGTATACGACCAAAAACCATTAATGATTCATTTACGACCATGTTGGATAAAACAGTGATCATCCTATCGTTTTTTTTTTTTGTTCATTAACCAACTTCAATTAACGTTGCTTATATTGATAAAAAAGTATTTATGATGACATGCGAAATGATTAAATCATTAAATATTCAGCTCGTCAACTCAACGAAAAATTTTAAAAAAAACATATTATTTAACTATTAAAGAAACGATTTTCAGTGAGAAAATAAATCAGATCAAAAAGAATAACCGGAAGACATTGTGGAAATAACGAAAGACATTGTAAGACCAATGTATTAAGGGGATACAACAGGCTAAGGACCCAACTCCCGGCTTGCAGATTAAGTGAAAATGTTCGCTTGGTGCATTAGCCCCTGGACATGTAGAACAGTACATTTTTTTTGGGATGTCGAAATAAGAATAAACATTCCTAAAATAGGGCGGGATTGGGAACTGTATTTTGCTACCCGAACATACAAAAACTATTCTAGACCAGAACCTTAGCTACGACTACGTGACTTCTAATGTATGAATTACATATGCATGCATACAATCTCCCTTAGGAAAATAAATTTGAAATTGAGATTTACTAACTGTAATTTATCTGATAGATAATGTTAAAACTGTTCCACAAATATTGATTTATGCTGATAATGATTAATATTATTCATTTTTCCTAATACTGTATATCGGCCAACCGAACCAAAATTTCTGTAAGGTTATACTAGGTGATGTTTGGGTACCTAACTATCTGAATACCCAACCTCGGCCAATTTACTAAGGCCAAACCTCTTTATAAACAGAATCGGCTTTGTCAATATCCAATAAGCTAAACTTGTGAAAGGTACGTTTATTTTTTCATTTATTAGAACAACATTAAATAGCTTCTTTATCATAAAATGCAGGTCCGAAGTCATATTCTTATCCAATAATTTTATTATTTCTCGTTTCCACAGTCTAGGCTCGCGCAAGACAAACTATTCCAGAAATAAATATCATTCGCATTTTTTTTTTCGAATTTTGTACCAATAAATCTTTTCGCAAAAACTACAAAAGACCTAAATTTGTTGGTCACATTTTCACCAATACCAGTTTGACTATTTTACGTAATTCGTTAATACGTCCCAAATTGAAGGTTTACTCTCTACAGATTATGCCTGAATTGGTATTATATTAAATATATTAAATATTACAATAATAACTATGTTTAATATTTTAAGGAACATCGGTTATGCTATGCTTAAAACGGCCCTTTACCGCCATATAAACCCATTTTACAATCTATTTAAAACAGTAGCTATTTTTTCAAAGATCTAAAGTTGGTTAGTGTTTGTTGAAAATTGATTTTATCAAATTAATCAAACTAATATTCTTCTTTCAAATGTTCATTCATATTTCATATAACCTAAACAAATACGATTTTTAAAGATATGACTTGACAATAGAAAATAATTGATTTCCTGAATGCTGATGATATATTTCGCGAGAAATAAATGTTATATGTCTAATTTGATTTTAAGTGTACCTTCCCTCCCCCATTACAATCGGACATTCTCACTGGCTTCTAATAGATTTCACTTGTTCACATGTAAACAAGTTCTCAAGTCTGACACATTGTTTGTATTGGTAATACCAGGAAAGGTGCGACTAACAATAGACATTAGCCTTTGTCTTTGAATGACCCCCTTATGCAGAAAAATAGAATTTAGACCACTTCGGGAGATTACAATTATTTTGGAATAGAAATAGGAAAAAAATATAAAGAAAAACGTTTTTATTTGATATATTTTCAATTTCTCAACCAATATTAATGAAATTTTGTAAATCAATCCCATGTTCCGTTAGAAATTTGCAATAAAAAATATTTTGCAATGCATTTACCTTTTAAGAAATATTAGGCGTTAATTTGGTCCTTAGCTTGGTGTTTCCCCTTTAGCACCAAAGGTCGGGCCAACGAGATAACAGAGTTTGTCTCTGGCGACCTCTATCTCACCCCACTGCCGGTTAAATAAACCACCAGCGTTAATGAAATTAAACAAAAAAACTAAATAGTCTCAAAAACAACCTGGGCTAGATGATATCAAGGCATGGATACTGAAAGACCTTGCGAATATAAGCATCACCTGTGACAGCAATCCTCATCGATTCACTCACCGACTTATCACAGTTTATGACGAAATGAAATCTACCAAAAATCAGAGAATACTTTAGATTCTAATCGTTTTGATAATAAACTACTCAACTTAGCTTTTAATTTATCAGATTAATAATGTGCGATTTAAGTTATTCTTAATTGTTTGATTTCCATCCCATTATTAAAATGAAAACATAGAATGTGTATCAATATAATGAGTGTGAACTGATTGTAAAATTGTCCGGGCATGTTTTAGGTTCTGAAATTTTATTTCAACAAGCATGATAATCAACATGATAAATAATCAATAAAGAATTTAAAAAAATCGATTATATTAGTAAATATAAATCGGTTAAATAGATTATCCGAAAAATTATAATTCAATTATGTACTCATAAATTGTGGGTGCATTGCTATTCGCCAGGAAGGGTTGGGAATTCAATCATAATAAACAATGTATAAAATGCAAAAAAAAATATTTTAAATATTGATTCCTACGATAGAAATATCCATTGTTATATATTAAACACCTTATGAATTTGAATACATCTAAATCTTATCCGGGTATGTTTAACAGTTTTTGAATAAATTACATTTTAAAATGCCCAACAAATGCACCTTTGATAGAATATGCAGCATAATGAGACCCAATAAGTATAAGATACTAGAATTGTGTTTACCTAGTTAAAATAATTTTATTAAATATTTTTTAATTACATACTATTATTTTAATATTTGTTTGTACTTAAACCCAAATATGAGGGTATAGCACAAGGGTCGAAACCCTCGATGATTTGGAGGATAATCAAGAGTACATAGGAAGAATTGAGGTACCCTTGAAAAAAATACCGAGGGAGAAATCTAATGAACCGAAGCAGAATTTTACTATCCTTGAAAAAAAACCGTGGATAAGCCGAATCTACCGAGGCAACAAAAAAAATCCGAGGCAGAATTCTTGCGTGTGCTACATCCTGAATGTCCGAGGTTCCAATAGATCAAAATAGAAACGACTTAACAATAGTATTTGATGTGGTGGGTTCAAAGATACAGACGACGCATTGGCCTAGAAGTGAATTAGTGAATATACTTGATTGATCCATGTTTGTTGGTATTTTTTTACTTTGATGATTTTGCCACTTTATATATTTTCCAATGATATTTAAACTATGTACATAATTTATACAATAATATATCGTGTATCGATAATAATACAGGTAAATCTAAGTTAAGACACTAATTTTGTAAACAAATATCGGGCATGCTGATAAACGATCTGGTTTAAATGATATATTAATAATAATATAACTCATATCATTTCATGGAAATTATATCGCAGGTATCACCATTAAGTTTCAGCTTAAACGATGAATTCTGACTAAATTGGTTGAAATTCGCCAGTTTAGGCTACTCTTATACAAAAGATATGTCCCAAAACGATCGATTCTTTATAATATCCGTATGTGTTTAATCACAGTTTTTTTTCACTATTCACCTAAGAATCATTATTCTCCACGCTTTTCTACCTTGTGCTGGCTGGATTACTCTATTTATTACTATGTTCATTTCGGCTAGTTGTTTTTCAATCAGTTTAAGTAGAGTTAGTCTTTGACTTTCTCTTGGCTTTTTTAATGGTTTTAAGCCATCGAAAAGTGTTTTTTGGCCGGCGCTGAGATCGGTAATCTGCATAAATTACCAAACACTCTGAGAGGCTTTGTTGCTATAGTCTTTGACACGGGTTTTGACTGGCTTTCTCGTATAATTGTTCGTTTGTTATCGAGTTTTTATTTGGGTCTCAGTAGGAGTTGTCTTTGGAAAGCGTCCATTTTCTTCTCTAACGTGCAAATACGGATCCACAATTCACAATTATATAGGAAAATACTCGATAGTAACGCGGTTAATATTCTTAGTTTTATTTCTTTGCTTACGTAGGTTTTAGTAAGTATAGATTTCAGTTTGCAGAATGCAGTGTTAGTGAGTTGTTTTCGTGTCTCTATGTCTTCATTTTTTTCCTAGTTGACTGCCTACGTATTTGCACACTTTCATATGTTCATATGTTTTCTCAGTGGATACCCACCCTACATCATCAGCATATTGATGGTCAACTGTGATGGATGCGTCCTCGTACTTTGAATAGTCATGATCTTCTGAATTATGTGGTAATGAATGCTTTTTTTGTTATTTTCACTCACTTTTTGTAGGTCGTTCTTTGTTTCGATTTGTTCTTGTTCAGTTGTTGGATTTAAAGCTAGTAGAGAGTTTGGGCAAAAATTTATTTTTGGGATGATACTTTTGGTAATCTAACTTAGGTATGTTGAATTTCTTAGTTTTGTTGCATGTGCAATGCTGATGGTTGTTGCTCTTAAGCGTTTTCCATAAATTCCAAACATACTTTTTACAACCTTTTATCGAATTGAAACAATGTGCCCAAACTGTCTAATATTTCTTCCCTTGCATTTAGTACTTTATAACCACCTTTTTGAGACTTTTTGTTAGGTATACTATGAAAAACAGCACAGAAGCTCCATCACCTTGTGGTGACCCTACATTGATTCTAAAACAACTTCCTATTAGATTTTCGAGTTTACCACAGAGTTCTTCGTTTTCAAACAATAATACTTTTCACTCAATTTCATCGTTGTTTATCATTTCTTTTAGGTTTTCAATGAGTAACTCTTCCTTTTTTAATATCAAAATATTTGCTCATATCAAGCAAAAGTAGGTATGTTTCGTTTCCTATTGATTTCATTGAGTTTCTATGAGAACTTTGAAGGTGAATACTTATTCTGTTGTGCTTCTGTTGTTTGCACAAAACCTGAAAGATAAAATAGAAGCTGTATAAAAGCGAGCCATGAACATTATATACCCAAATCTAACATACGGCGAAGCGATTAAATATGCAAATATAAACACTTTGAATGAAAGAAGAATCAAAATACGTAAAACCTTTTTCAATAGCATACAAGATAATAAAAATGTATTAGACCATCTCCTACCAGAAAAAAGAAGCCAAAATTACAGTCTTAGAACAAAAAGGAAATATCCGATTCTTCACTGTAATACATCGAGATTTTAAAAATAAATCAATACCGTTTAGTCTAATCAACTTTCAATATATCCAAGCTAAATTCGAAAATTTAAACACAACAATTTAACAATAACAATTATATAATCTATGTATATTGTATATTTTATGTATCATTCAACTCTGTATACAGCAGTAGCAATTTAAATAAAACATAATCTATCTATATCTATCTATCTATATGTCGTTTGAGTTAATAAGTACATATAAAAAAATATTTCTTCAGGACACAAACGATTACAAAATGCCAATGTGCTTTTGTTGTACGCATGCGCAGTTATTAACAGGAAACCAAATCGGAGTTTTCAAAACATTAAAATATTCTTTTGTAAAAAATAGTCTTAACCATGTGCTAATAGGTATATCAATTATTTATTTAACGCAAATAATTTATGTGATCATGATTGACTAATCAGTATAGTTATATTGCAAATATATCACGACTTCAGGCTAAATTAGCTTGTTTAAAATTGTGCTTCTGACTCCCTGAAAATCTGCGTCTAACTTCTTTCCTTGTGTTCAAATCTTATGTTGAACAGTGAATGACCAAACTTCAATGGTCTAAAACACATTTCATGCTGGTCATTGGCAAGCCCGCTATTGCATTCTGGAGTTTTCTTATGCAAGAGGTCGCGAAGGCGTTTCGATTCAAAAGGGGTTTGGACTGGCTCAAAGACTAAATAGCCCATGTGGATTGTTCTCCCTGCCTGTCAAAGGCATACGTAAAGAGCTATTCAGAGCTAGGTTTCAACCTTATCTGGGGTGATTTAACATTAACCTGTCTTATACTTTTTTTATCTGCTAAAACGGATTTCTTAATGGTAGATGATAATGGTTTACACGGGTGGACAAATTATGAACTGGACATAATATGAGCGCTGAATTTTAGATTTTCAAATTTCTTTCGCATCGAATCAACAATATGGTTTTAAGTCAGCACAATTATGAACGGTCACCTAATGTATATTTTGATAATGTTTGAATCCAAAAAGGATTCAAGATACTAAATAATTTTAACAATAAAAAACCGAGCGCTCATATTATGTCCAGTTCATAATTTGTCCACCCGTGTAATTAATAAGGGACGCTTATATAAATTTGATAATAATAACCATTAATAACCAAAATACCATACCAAAGAATTATTAGCTTGTGTTTTTAAAGACTGTAACCAGGTACCAATCCGTGTTAACAAAACTTTAATAGTGTATTAAGCCATCTTTACAATGGAGTCGACATGTATTTTTACCGACATGGAAATGATACCAAATTTCAAAGTTCATATTTTATAACTTACACTTTGAATTCAAGGTTCATGTTGCCACACATCATAAATATACATATTATGATATACAAGGGCAGCGATAATAAAAATGGCACTGGATATGGGAATGGAACAAATGTAAATCTTTATTTCTTTGACATCATTCATCGTTTTGCCGTCATAATAAGTATGAGATATAATATTAATGTATATTAACGCTCTGTAGAAATGTGAACTTCGAAAATAAAGTAGAAGTGGTAAAATATGAGCTTTGAAATTTGTTCCATTTCCATATCTAGTCAAATTTACATATAGCTTCCCTTCTATACTATATTTTAAACGAAAACCCAACACAAAGTAACAACTGATTTTAAAGAAATAAAGGTTTAGATTTGTTCCATTTCCATGTCGCGTCTCATTTACATGTAGCGTCCCCTGTACTGTCACACTGCTGCTCACTCGTAGATGTTAGTCAATTGTCATATAAAGAAAAACTACTAAAACCTTTTTTTGTAAGATATATAATACAATTACTTATATTGTACTTTCATTTCAGTGTGAAAAGGGATGTCTCATCATTACCAGGTATATCCTGGTAGGCAAATCGTGCCGAACTTTAGCCTTAGAGTGCACAGTCACCCGGTCATTCACCATGCTCATCGGAGACACAGCGACGATCTGCGCACGCCTCGGTCATATACACCGAACACCGATATCTTTTTATACACGCAACATAGACAGTGGCATCCGAATAATGGATATCCTACAAATCAAGAGTTAGTATCGAACTATGTGTCTAGGCAACTGCCTGGGAGACTGATAGAAAAGGAATATGACTTGGGGCAAATTAATAAGATTTTCGCTGCAAGCTGGGTGACGGATCGACAAGTTGTATTCGGAACAAAGTGCAATAAGGTAAGAGATACATGTACTTTGGTTCATTCTCTTTCAGATATGCTTTCTCACGTTCCATAGATTCCATTACTTATAGAATAAAACGCTATAAGTATAACAATTTTAAAATTATCTCCTTCAGCACGGTACACCATGTAATCAGCATACGCAGTAGCGTCGTCTAAAACAATAACCATACAATCAAAACAGCGGTCTACAAAGATGAACACATCATTCAAACTATATCTTGCCTTTTGCAAATGATTGTGATGAACCTTGCGACCAAGCGATATACCATGATATAAACCTTGGCTTTCACAGTTGAATACGATGTAGAAAACACCCTAATTTCCTTTCATTTTTTCGTTCAAATCATATCTTACATTTTGTAGTTGATTATGGTGGATAAAACACCTCATTTCCTTTCATATTGCAGTTGATTGTGATGGACCTGGTGACAAAGCAGATGGCGCGCATCCCGAGCATGCGCAGTAGCGACGACAGCGAGCCGGCGCAGTGTCCCTGCGGCATCCATGCCATCGCCACCAACCCGTCCAAGTCACTGCTCGCCACGGGCGCCGATAATACCAATGATGTCGCCGTGTATCGGCTGCCCACTTTTGATCCCGTTTGCGTCGGAGAGGTAGGATTGGGTAGAAATGTGATGGGGAAATATACATTAATCGTTTTAAAAAGTCGCAGACGTGCGTCGTAATAATAAATTAAATGGGAAATTGATATTTATAATAAGACAGTTTTAATTCAAACATAAAAAACATATACATAGAAACTTGAAGAACGTCTAAAGGCGATGTTTTATGACATAGCGGTTTTGCGGGAATAATTTAAGAAGTTTCCATATTTACAACACTCACATCAGTTACTATCCATATGATATTCACAGTTAATAAGTCAGTGGGTAATTATGGTGATTCTCATTCGTCTCATTGCACTGATATACATGTATTGGTAAAACTGCAGACACTTAGTGTAATGTTATTATTTCATCTTTTACTCCTTTGTTTTTCTAGGGAGGACACGATGATTGGGTGTTTGATATCAAGTGGTTAGACGACCAATTTCTAGTCACAGGTAAATACTATTATTTGGAACAAACGCTCATAGTCCTATATATAATGTAACCATAAGAACACCGTTTCAAATCAATACTCTTGAATCGATCCAAGTGAAATAATTGCAACCTGAATATACGTTATGGCAGTTGAAAACTTTTAAAAATAGTTCTGAATAATCTATTCAATTTCAAATAATCGCAACCTATATGTTTATGAATAGATATTATATTTCATATACAAACGTTTTAAAAAAATCAGTTTCAATAGTTTTGAACTTATATACATTCGAACATTGCATCCTCCACCTATAGGTTCGCGCGATAGCAAGATGTGCTTGTGGCGCGTAGAAGACACGAACGAGGATGGCGGTGGCGAGTCGCACCATTCGAGTCATGTGTCACGTGCCAAGTGCCTTCAGGTAACTCGATTTTTATATATCACTATGTTTATTTTAGCACTTTTGTGTAATAAGTAAGAATACTGGTATTGATGTACATAAACATATCTTCAATTCTTCATCTCAAGATGTGAGACATGTTTAAACTTATTATAGTCAACATAGATACCTATAAATGTATCGAGAATGGGTTGTACATCTTATACTTAAGATAATGAAATATTAATCTCACGATGAAAACATGTATAACATCTCATTACTGAGGTGAAATTCAACCAAAGTTATTTTCTATTCTAGGTACCCGAATACAACCTCACGCGCCCGCTCGCCATCAAGCAGTGTAAGAAGGCCGAAAAGGTACGCGCACTGGCCTACAATCCGGGCAGCGATGAACTGGCCGCGCTTTCGCTGAATGCCTATGTACATATCTGGGATGCTCAACGATTTACACAGGTACGTACTTCAGAAAACATAGTCGGTGTTGAAATATACGAATTGCATGAATTTGAAAAAAAAAAAATGGAAGTGTCGTTAGATTGATAATTTATTGAATTCTCGAAATTTGTTTTAGTTACATAGTTTATCGAAAACAACGCTGATGAAGTACACTTTCCTCGATTCTTGAGGTTTGAAGCTAGATCGATGCAAAGAATTATAAAGATGTCAATAAATATTATTCAAAGTTATCTAATTTACATTGACAATAAATAGGCTAGCAATATTTTTAACACACCAGAAATCTACCATCAAACTGAAACATCTACGAGAGAACGTATGCATGTGTATACGGAAAGATTGCAATGTGTATGCAGTGGGGTCTCAGTCACATATAACACTCGTCGATCCTAGGACGCCGAAAAATCACCCGGCCATCATGTCCAAGCAACGCGGCTGTGGTACGTAGACCAAGTGCCGATTTTGCACTTTGATCTATGGTATAAATGATGTAAAAGTTAGGTTGATTTTAATATATTGATGAATTTGAATTATCGAACTAAACACTAGGCCTGTGATAATTTAGGATTTTCAAATAAGGATATTTGGTTGATAAATGGTTTAGCAAGTATGCTAATGCACCATTAATATTAATATCATGTTTGTTCTATAATTTGAATTTAGCTTTTAAATTCGTCATTTATCCTAATAAAGGCCACATCCATGAAAGTATGTGGTATAAAGTTTAGATCTTTATAGAATCTATGTGCAAATAATTTAAAACAAAACATTGTGTAGTTCTGACAAATTGAAATTTGCACCCTTCAGGTATACGCTCTGTGAACTTCAACTCGGATATGCTGAGTATTGGCACGGGCGCCGGCTATATATATTTCTTTGACTGGCGCGCCATGAAGTATCTCGATATGACCTGTGGTCGACCTCTGTCTCTAGAAGCTGGAAAAGGATGGCTGGTCAGTAGATTTTAGATATCAAATTATTCATTTCTACATTTCAAATGCATATAATAGTAAATGAATGATTATAAAGCAAAGCATATGTATGAAGATTCTTTATGTTTAATGTATTCTATTGCATAATTATTAGTTTATGGTCCGTTTAAAGTTTGTATAAAATCTTAAAGTGAACTAAAAAAATACCTTAATTGTCAACAGTATTTGAAGAATTTAATGCCTTGGAACTCCTTATTATCCATCAGCGGATAAAAAGGCCCTAACATAATGGCCCTCTGTCCTCTCATGCTTCGAATTTGAATTCTTAGATATTTTTTTTCTTGATTTATACACAGCTGCGCGACGAAACGTACCGAGACTTCTTCCTGGACCAGGAGTATCCCAACGCCATCTACACACATTGCTATGACGACTCGGGCACGCGTCTCTTCGCGGCGGGCGGCCCGCTTCCCGCAGGACTCTATGGCAACTACGCCGGTTTATGGCATTAGGGATAGATCCTGCATTCACCTAAGCTGGGTTTTCTGGCATTGATGATAGTGACCGCTTTCAGCCGTGGCTTGGTATTGATGAAAGTTACTGAATGAAAGATAGTAAGTTCATTCACATGTGTTTGATCCTGGCATTGAGGATAGTGACTGCTTTTACCTACGCTGGGTACAGGGATTTAGGATAGTGGCTCTCTTCACCTCGTTTTAGTTTTAAAGATAACATGTACTGGATGCCGTCGTTAAAAAAGAGGCATCGCCGAGTTTAGATTGTTAAAGACACTTGAAAAGTGTCAAATGTACGGAAGGGTTGTTTGCCGAGAGGCAGAATGCGATATGACATATTTGACTTGCGTTATTGTCTCACGGGGCAAACTGATATGTACACTTTTCCCCCTAAAAAACTATTATCTGCGGCTGTAATGCCAAGTTGTGAAATCAGTATTTCAGAAAAATCGTTGTGTGATTGTATATTCGTGAGAGTGAATAGAAAATGATATTACTATGTACATGTATTAGCAACACAAGATAAAATGTTTCTCGAAGAGAGTTAAACTAGTGATGATCCAAGACCGTTCTGCATGTATGTTGAGTTTCTGTTTGTTGGCATATATACCGGTTGTTGCTGAGCATTACGCACTTCTACAGATTTGCAATAACTGATCGAAAAAAGCAACCACAATTCTTTCAGACCGAACTAAATGAGTATATAACTGTCTCTTACAATATTGGAATAGAATTCCGGTTAAATTATTTAAGGGGCTTGTCTAAATTAAAGCGTGCCAATCCCGAGATTTGACATCCTTGTGTCCATATTATCCAAAGTATGTGATTGTATTGTTCATTTATATTAGTATCCCCAAGAAGTGTATTTGTATGTGTGAGTTAACAGTTAAGACTTTTTCCATGTATAGATACCTAAAAACCATTGTTGTGTACATATTTCATTTGTTAAGAGTATTTGATTACGAGGTAAACACTCGCGTTAACAAAAATTATGATTTCCATGTATCTCTTTCAAAAGGAGAAAAAATGCACCATAGAATACCAATTTGTTGTTTATTTAGATAGTTATGTTTTTCGGGCTTTGTATTTCTTTCTTGGCATTTTAGCGCCTTTTATCCTTGAGAGTATCCATTAGATGGATTTTCAAGTGAGCTAAAATTGCGATTATAAGTTTCTTTGTTAAGAAATTCAATTCACACATGAAACCTTACAGAATATAGATCCATACTTTGTTTGCCTTTTAAAAATCACAAATTTGTTTCTAAAAATGCAATAATAACAGTTTATAAAGGTGCGCGCCCACTGAGGCGAGAGCGAGAGCTAGAGCGAGAGCGAGAGCTATAGCGAGAGCTATAGCGAGAGCGAGATATTTTTTGTGCCACTATATGTTATACCAATGCGCGCCCACTAAAGCGAGAGCGAGAGCTAGAGCGAGAGCGAGACCAAAAGCGAATGCACAAAACACTCGCTCTCGCTTTTCCTCTCGTTGGGTTCGGCTATGAAGTTGAGTTTATTCAATAGACATATCTAGATTGATAAATAGATAGATAAAATGAAAGATAGAATGAACTATTGAATAGCTTAAAATCATGGATAAACACATACATATGTAGCACTTTAGATATAACTAGAAATGTGTCCGTTGGAGCACGAATGGCCCGCTACTTATAAAGTTGAAGCGCCATTACGGGTTGGCTTTCTAGAAATTTCGCGGTATTCGA
>LQRL01062162.1:0-11826 GCA_001703475.1 Hydroides elegans | reverse complement strand
ATAAATTGAGGATACTTTTGCCAACTGGTCTCGTCAGTTCAAGAGATGTCTTCAGAAAGAAGTAAGTGATGATGCAAGATGTTACTCTGTTTTTCTTTCACCACATGATCTTGTTTATTCGCAAAATAGTTCGTTATTTCCAAGGTTAGTTTTAGTTAAAACTGACCATCCTGCATATACGAATTGTTGAAGTTCACGGGGGATCCAAGGTCACTGACCTTCTAGTTTTTTTATGTTTATATTTTTTTTATTTTTTTTTAGCTTACTAAATAAAAAAAGTACTGCTAGACGACTAAACAAATGATATTCGGGTTCAACGGATTATGTGCTCATTCTTAATGAAGGGAGTATGCGTTAAGTGTCGCTATAATTGATTACAATCGGTGATAGTTCTACTCAAGTATCTAATTGCAATCTAAGTGCAATCGAAATTTTTTTTGTTCTTGTTTTTTTTTAAATTCGTAAAGGAGTGTTCGTGGGGGTAGGGTTCCTACCAAAGAGAGGGGAGTGTTTATGGGGGGGGGGATGTTCATTGGGGGAGTGTTCCTACATCCTATTTTAAGAAATAAGGGTGCCTTCGCAATGTCACTTGTATATTCTTATTTATATATCAAAAGCCCTTTCATATCATCATAAAATAGTATAAAATGTATCAATAAATGGAATCAGAACATGAAAGCTTAAATTACGTGCAATCAAAACATGAAAGCGAACTCACCCCCTATCTAAATTGCAATCCACTTTCGACCACATTGCAATCAAAACATGAAAGCAAACTCACATACGATACCCCTAAACCCAAATGCAATCATGACCGCGAACCCCTCACTTAATCTTACTCAAGAAAAAACTCAAGAGCTTGTGTAAAAAAAAAGTTTTTAAATTCTTTAATGTAAATATAAATTATATATATTTTATGGCCATATTCTATAGATATGATAAAAATGAAAAGGCTTCTGCGAAGCCATCAACAATTCAGGGAATTTTGCCGGGGACTGTTATTTTATGTTACAAAAAAAATCGACCTTAACTTATGATTACTCATTAATATAATAAATGATATTTTGGGCCCTAAACAAAAAATATAACAACTTTCAATTCTCATTTATTAACCGTCTCTTACCATGGATGAAACAAACTCATTCATCCCCACTACAAATAGAGGCTACATCGCAATGACGTGATAAGGCTCAGACATGGTGTATTTACACAATGAATAAATGCCATTTTACTGACACATGGAATACGGCTTTTTAGAATAAAATGCGACTTTTTACGACTTTAGGTCGCGACATATCGTAAAATATCGAAAAAAGCCTCAACATCCATGTCGAAAAGATTTCCGACATGTTTCGACTCTTTTTATAAATTGTCGTAAACACACCGGTACATGTATCTTGGTTAATGAAAAATATTGAATCAGAATTATGAACCGGAATGAGTGCTAGGTACAAAGGGGTGTCGATCTAACCCCGTTGCTTCGAGAAAATTAAATCAAATCAATAACTATTGTATGTAGCCTATCGGATATACAAGATCATACATTCATAAACATGTATTGATAAAATGGAACTAGAAGGTCAGTGACCTTGGATCCCCCGTGAACTTTAACAATGCGTATATGCAGGATGGTCAGTTTTTACTAAAATTAACTTTGGAAATGACGAACTATTTTCGACAATTTTCAACCGATCAAGATGACACCATGACCAGGCACGACTGCAGACCTTGGTTTATATGTGTTTTAAATAAAAAATCTCTCGCTCAATTCCTTCATACTAAACTCGCGTGCACATGTACTTAACATTGGGTGAAAATGTTAAAACCGACAATTTTCAAAGTGTTCCAGAATCGCCAATTTTCAACCGATCCAGATAAAACCTTAACGAGGCACGACTTCAGACCTCAGTTTATACGAGAATAAAATTTGAAAGGTATAGCTTAATTGCTTCATACCAAACTCGCCTGCACAAAGAGCTTGACATCTGTAAAAATGATTAAAATCGACAATTTTTAAAGTGCTCTAGAATCGACAATTTTCAACCGATCGAGATGAAACCTTGACGAAGCACGACTTCCGACCTTGGTTTATGCGTGTATAAAATTTGAAAGCTCTAGCTCAACTCCTTCATCCCAAACTCGCGTGGACAAAGTACCCTATATCAAGCGGGACAGACAGACGGACAGACGGACAGACGGACAGACGGACGGACGGACAGACGGACGGACAGACGGACGGACAGACGGACAAGCTCAACCCTATATCCCCTCGTTTTCACGGGGGATAATAAACAACACGATTTTTTATGTGAAATACATAAGAATATGATGAGATCTCCGGATTTCGCGGCTACTTACTTCCGGATGGCTTGTCCCTATCGAACACTTCAACTTTGACTTCCGCTGAATCATCAGTGAGATCACTGGGAAACAAAATTTTAAAAATATGTACGCAATGAAAAAAAACAAAACAAACCCAGCAAAATTTAATCAAAACTAGTATATTCCTATCTTTAAACCCTAGTTCATGCAAATAAGAGTTCATATCATTAAAAGATGGCTTTCTAGGAAGCCTTTTATTTTGAAGGCATATGAAAAAATTAAGACATCTACATGTACATATTTGTTATGTTGTATGATATACCAGCCAGAAAGAATCCTTTGGTACTCCTGGTTAAAGGCGAATTAAGATCCTTTTACTTACAAAATGAAGTGTTCATACGTACAAAATGAAGTGTTCATCCCAGAACGGGTTGACCGTATTCTTGACTACAGACGTCGTGTTCTTTTGTCGAGGTTCGTCCATCTGCACCAGGCAATACGGACCCGTACACGCTGAAAAAAAGAAAAACAAATGTTAATTCGACAAAAACAAGTAAACTACCGATAATGTCAAAATGTTTTACTTAAGTTTTAACAGGGCACCTGAACAAATTGGTTTGCTAGCGTCCTTTTTATGGAAAATATGAGGAAATTATTATGCAAAGTGAAACATAAAGTGCCAATTTCTCAGCCTTAGTTAAGACAAGGTTCCCGTTTGTCATAATATTGAAACCCAGTCTAGACTTACATGTGTAGACTGTAAAATTGCCCAAAATTGTTCTTATACCTGTCCGCTACACAAGTATGATTAGGACCATTCAATAATAGGGTCCCCTACAGCTGCGCCCTGTACACTATGCTCACACACACCAACTGACATAGAAATTATCATTAATCAGCCATGAAATCCCGTCTGCATGCAATCCTTTATAGTCCTTTACATAGCTTTAGATATGTACAATAAAAAGAAATGTATCATCAAATAAAATCAAAAATAAAAGCGGATGAGGAGAATAAACCAAGCAAAGACTGCTCAGCTGGGCTCAAAGGATGGGGTAATATTGTTCATATTGGCCTGAGGGATATGATTCGTATGTGCTGTATGGATTAAATCAATGTCGATTTATGTATCATGCCATACCATCATTTGCATCCACCACAAATAACTTGAGATGAGAGTAAGGGAGTGGTTACATAAAAGAAGCGATGCGTATCACCACTTAACTGTTTTCTTTGTTGATAAAATCGCAAGGTGTGACAGGACCTTCGCTCCTTGCGATTTCATGAACAAACAAAACCCGTGAAAATCGCAAGTATCGATTCCTGTCGCTACTTTTATGAAACCACTCGCTAAAAGTTAAAAAGCCACTAACCGAAATCTTTGTCACCCAGTCCATTGGCTTTGATCACTTTCACCAACAAGCGTCGATTTTGCAACGAACCCGTTGGACTGGTTGCCTGCACAAAATATATTTAATATCTTATTAAATATTGAGTATACTTTTGTATCTTATATAACGTTGTGATATAAAAGCGGTAACGTGTTGTTGTTCAAAATACAATTACGAAAGCTAATTCGATGCACAATTAACAAAATAAAATCTTAATATATAGATCAGGTTGGATTATGTTAATGACTAGTTTTCTTCCATTTAAAAACATTAATATCATGCGAAATAAAATAAGGTATCAAAAATGCTCAAATGCCGAAACACACACTAAAAATAAGCAACATGCAGTTTAAAACATACATTTCTGTCTCCGTCAGTTATAAGGCAAAAACTATCGAAGATCTACTCAGAGTCATAGTTAACATCAAGTATCATTTAAAACCTATTAAATGTCAATTTAAAAATGGATATAAATACTACAACGTAAGAAAAACGTAAAGTATAAAACACAATGATCAACTGATTAAAAAGATTTGAAACAGAAAAATTATCGTATTTTTCACTTAAAATTTAATATTCTTTCCCCTATGTATCGGAAAAAAGACAGGAAACTTGAAGAAATAAAGCTAAATTCGTGTATGTATTTGATCAGTGAGGTCCAATAAGTTAATCAAAAATAATAAACCAAGACAATCAAAGAAAGAATTACCAAAACCAGGGGGTTATAGGAAAAGACAGGGTAGGTGCATGGAGGAAGAAAAGCTTATTTGTAATTTGAAAGGCCAATTTGATTTCTATGTCCACTCATACTCACCAGTTTATCATCCTTTTTGGTGTCAATCGCTGGAGCAGAAAAGGGACGCTCTGGTTCGGAACTGCCCATAAACTCTGTGACTTGGACATCTTCTGATTTTGTTTTGAGCTTTTTGCGTCTCGGTTTTTTCTTTCTCATCTTCACATCCGTTGCCCCCAAAATCTCGTTTGACTCCTGTGTTGTATCGAAATCGGAGATTGGTGGTGGTATGAAGCCATCGAGAGATTTGTGGGTGTAATCGAGGAAAGGATTTGGAGGCTGATCCGGTTTATTTAAGGTAAACGGTATGGAGTGAGACGGTACTCTGTCGTCGAAAAGTGGCGAAACATCCTTTGTGGATTCCTCCGCAGGTCGCGAGGAACTATTTTTGTCTGCGGTTTTATCTGTTGTGTCAACCGCATCCTTATAATCCTCCGCGGGTCGGGAACTTTTTTTGTCTGCGGCATTATCGGTAGTGTCAACCGTATCCGGTGCTGGTGACACGGGTTTCGAATGCCGAACATTTGTCGACGAAGATTTCTTCCTCTCAGGTATTTTCGGAGATTCTAGACTGTTGAGATTCTCGTGCAAAGGCAGTTTAACCGGCGTTGTAAGCGAAACATCTTGAGATTCTTCCTCATTTTTGGAATTATTTTTGTTTCCTGTTTTATCGTCAGTGATCACATTATCCAATGCGCTTGGAACTGATGTCACACTTCCTTCAATCGAATGCGAAAGGTTTGTCAAAGAAGTTTTTGAACGAGATTTCTTCTTCTTACTCTTGGGTTTTCCCTTAGGTTTCGCCTGAGATTCTGAATCATTGAGATTCTCTTGCAAAAGCAGTTTGTCAGGGATGGAGGGAGACGAAACATTTTGGAATACTTCCTCAGTTTGGGAACTATTTTTGTTTGCTGAATAGATGCTAAGGTCTATATTGTCCAGTATGTATTCACCGGAAGTTATGCTGTCGTCAATCGAAAGCGAAACGTTCGTTGAAGTACTTTTTGAACGAGATTTCCTCTTCTTTTTCTTTGCCTTTTCAGTCGTCGTCGGTGATTCTAAATTATTGAGATTCGGTTGCACACCGTCGATGACCGAAGTACCCTTCGAAGATTCTTGCTCATTTGAGATATTTTTATTTGCTCTATTATCGCTCATCTCAAGTGTGTGTCCTACAAATGGCTCGGTTGTTCCCATCGATTGCGAACCATTCGTTGAAGAACGTTTCGAATGAGATTTCTTATCCTTCTTGTTACTTTTATTCTTAGATATTTCATCTGTTTTCTGAGATTCTAAATTGTTGAGATTCTTCTTCGATACTTCTTCTGTTTCCTGAGATTCTAAATTATTGAGATTCTTCTTAGATATTTCATCTGTTTTCTGAGATTCTACATTTTTGAGATTCCCTTCCAATGACGCCATTTTGATGTCATTATTTCCGGAGTTCAATCCATTGTTATCATGTTCAGTGCTCGAGACTAGAGACGCTGTTTCGACTACCATCGGTTTATTTGTCACTTTCTCTTTAGTACTTTCGAAATCCACAGGACTTGATACCTTCAAAATTATTTCGCTAGCAGGACGTGAAGGGAGACTTTGACCTTTACTTCGACCTTTCTTCGGTCTCATCTTGACCTTGACCTTTTCAAAGCTATCATCGGAATCACTATCACCTAAACTCTCTTCGGAAGCAAGTGAAATCATGGAGCTTCCAATGTTAGTTCCCTTTCTCGCATATGCAGATAAACCTTGTTTATATGTTTGTTTTGTATCAGCCACAATATTAGGGGACCGTTGTGATGAGACCTCTGTCTTATGTCTGAGTACTACCTCCAATGGACTTCTCGGAGACTGGAAAGTCAGCTCTTCAGGTTTAGCCCCGCCGCCAATAGTTTTCTGGACGCCCGATAAATATTTGTTTTCCAATTTGGCTTCCTCGGTTCTTTCATTGAAATTGACCCCTATATCTTCAGCCCTTGAGGGACGGCGACTCGTTGAAATTTTAATAGGTCGTTCTTGATCATTTAAAGACAGCGTTGATGTTGAAAGACGTTTATTTGGATCGACTTTCGACTCTAGATCCGCCATAAAGAGCAGTGTATTCGATTCAAGAATCGACCTCGAAAGTATGGGTTGACTATGTCTGCGATTGGAATCGATCTTATTCTTTGTTGAGTAGTAGGCAAGGGTCCTTGGTGACGCCTTAATCTGAAGCCATTCCATACTTTGTGATTTCGTCAGCTGCTGTGGGTCATTAGGGTCAAGTTGCCGCTTTGGTTCGACTACTGAACTCTCGGACTTTCGCCGACCTTGTATGCGTTTTGATCTCGGAAAGAATGGCACCTTGTCTGGTATTGGTTTCGGTTTCCGTGCGCTTTGGGCCTTCTGTGGACTCGGAACACTTTCAGGTGTATGTTCGTTTTGTGCCATTTTTAACTTTTGATAATTCGGTAGACTTGCAGATTTTTGTCGATCTGGTACGCGCTCAAGATCGCGTTTATCTGGTTGCCTTTCCTTCTTTTCTGGATTTTGTGCATTTCTTTCATTCTGTTGACTTTGTGTATTAATATGCGTTTTTCGAACTCGTTGATTGTCAAGTTTATCTTGACCTGGTGTACTTTCGAACTTTTGTTGACCTGGTGTATTTTCAGATTTTGGTTGATCCAATTCTTTTTCCGATTTTTCTTTAGCATTTTCAGATTTTCGCAGACGTGGTGTATTTTCTCGCGTTTGTTGACCCGGCGTATTTTCCAACTTTTGTGGACCTGGTGTACTTTCAGACTTTTGTTGCCCTGGTGTACTTTCAGACTTTTGTTGCCCTGGTGTACTTTCAGACTTTTGTTGCCCTGGTGTACTTTCAGACTTTTGTTGACCTGATGTATGTTCAGGCTTTTGTTGACCTGCTGTGCCCCCAAGCTTTTGTTGACCTGGTGTATTTTCCAACATTTTTGGACCTGGGGTACTTCCAGGTTTTTGTTCACCAGGTGTACTTTCAGGCTTTTGGCCTGTTGTTCTTTTCGGCTTTAGTGGAACTGGTGCATTTTCAGATTTCGGAGGACTTGGTACATCTTCAGATTTTCGTTGACCTGCTTCACTATCAAACTTAAGTTGACGTCGTGCGCTTACAGGGTTGTGCAGAACAGGTGCGTTTTCCGGGGAGCTGTGCAGATTTTGTGCATACTCAAGGTTTTGCGCATTTACATGCATTTGTGCACTTAACTCATTATCCGACGACATCGGCTCACCCTTCACCTTACTGTCTTTATCCCCCCTTAGCAGCGGCTGCCTAGGAGGCGGTGGTCCCCGGACATTGCTATGAGGAGCCGACTTTACACCATCTTGGTATGAACCTTCAACAAGGCGCCCCCTTGGAGCTGTATCGCTTTCAACGCGGGACCGCTCCCTTGGAGGAGCTGTATAACTCAGGCCGCTTGCGACCAGTGTTATAAGTGTGCGCTCTTGGACATCTGGATATTTCTGTTGCTGCTTCGGGGTAGACATGTCCTTAGGTGCGGATCCAGAGAGAGGATTTTCCGTTGGTTTGTCCATGGGTTTGTCGCTGGATCCAGTCGAGCTCCAGTAGGATGGAGACCAGTCATAATCAAATGTGGACTTGGCATCATGCAAACCATCCTCATGCTGTTAGGATGCAAAATGAAAGAAAAACACAATGCACTTAAATGTTAAAAAGGAACTAAATTTAAAGGCGGAAAATGCAAGACGTTGTAAACATGCAGTTAAAAACATGTACCTAGAGTCAATGGCATTCAACCCAAGATTTAATTCTTACAGAGTGGTTTAGGTTGATTTACATCGGAAGACTTTTCTACGGGACCCTTGTTCCAATATTTATTGTAATTTACATGTTAGACTAACTAGATTTTGTGTTTGACTAGAGGGGGTCTCATTTGAATTTGATCTTACAATAAATATGTCTTTGCAAAGTCTTCAGGAAAATTATATGCAAATGTCACACGTTAGTAAACATAAAATTTTAACATTCTATAGCAGTTTAGATACAAACATTCCACATATGTGCTTTAGCATAGAGAGGGTTCTCTAATCATAGATTCTATAAGGCAGTTATCCAATTTTAAGGAGAACCCACTAATTATAGCTTATCTCAAAGTATGTTTTACATGTAGATTTCTAGGCTACACGAATGTGTTCTCCTGTTACTTTGATTATAGTTACTTGGGCGTATCAATAGTTAAATCATCAGCAATCATTAAAAGCGACAGATTTTTTTTAAAATAACGACTTTAAAAACCGTGGCTAACACTGATGCTGATATCGATAAAAGTAATAAGATGCGATCCAATCATTTTAAAAGATGGAACGATCAGTCGATTGGGCCTAAATTGGCAATATTATGCATCGTTAACAGTAAAACGTTTATTCATGTGGTAGTTGCCAGAAAGGCGTTTAAGAACTTTAATCACCTTACTTATAATCAATTTATATCAACATTTTGAATGGTTTTAAGTATGTCTAAATATAAAAAAAAAGGTTAACACTAGTTGTAACTTAAATAACTAAAGCCCAAAAATCAGTATCTTATCAGTTTTCTTTATTTTTCTAGGTTTATATGCAAATATATAAATAACGGTGAGCCCAACTGGACCGTTTAATATAACCAAGGCCCAGGAATAAAAATGTGAAACTTAAGTCTTCAATTAAATTATTTAATATTACATTTAATCAGTTTTACAGAAAGGCGTATGTGCAAATGAGAACCACGCAACAAAGAAACGATACAAACAGTAAAATTACACATTTCTATACAAGGTTGGTGTAACTTGGTAGACATATGAGGTGATAAAAAATTAAGCCGCGAAAATAAATCGGTTTCCTTCAAAACCATGGTTACGACACTAAAATATTAGCAACTCTAACATACGTGTAAAATGAAACGCCAATAAAAGGGAGTATGAAAAGTGTAAAAATTATTAAGCCGCTTTTTAAGCCGAGAAGCATAAATATTGAAGGATACAGAAAAATATTCAAAATACACATTGTTGATTTTTTCCATGCTTCACTTACGCTAATCTGATCGCGTTTCAAAGATTCATATTTGGCCATTTGGTCATTTTTGGCCATTGGTTCACTTTTGACCGGATGTTCATTTTTGGGAGTAGATTGTGTAGTTTGTATTGTTTCTGTCGTTAACAATGGTTCATTTGCAACTTCATCCTAATAAAATATAATATAAATATATCTTTTTACATTTCAATATTGATGACTTTTAGACTAAGATTAGAAATCCGTTTATGTTGTGCGTATCTTTGGAAATGTTCATATCCATTTTATAATTTACTTTTGTAAATGACGGAACATCATAAATCTATCTACTTTTACTACTCAACTACTCAATAAGAAACATAATAAGCAAAGTGGCTGGATTCAATTATAATTTCGGGCGGATGGAGGCTTGCTCTTTCCGAGAAGTAATTTGGGTTTCTTCCGGGTTTGAAAACCTATTCCAGCACGATAACTCTTGTTACTCTTATTTCACTTTTTAATTTCAAAGCTAGGGCTATATATCTGTTCAAACCACTTTCCTGAAATATTAGAAGTCTAGATGACCTACATGTATGTGTTCAATAGAGGACAAATACTATGAGCATCAAAAGTACAACTGCGTGGCGGTAGGACATCAATAAATAGGGCAATTGACTATCATTAGCCATCACAATTTTTCAAATAATTCTATTGACGTCACAAAATCGACGACAAATAAGACTTATGAAAATGCGTGCGCATTTGTAATAGATTCAGCTTTTTAAAGAGTTATTAAATTGAAAACCTCTCGTAACCAAGAAGTGATTAATTTATTTATAAATTCATTTACGCAGTATTTAAATTGCAATTCTATCGTATAACTACGCAAGTATGCAATGGGTAATTAAGCTTATTGTATTTTTTTTTAATCATGTACAATATATAATCAAGAACATGGGATCTAATTATCCTACGGGTATAGCGGGGAGTTATGGTATGGTTAATCCATTTGGTCAGAATTTAACTTACAAAAACATGTTAAAAAGGAATATTTTACAGGAACTTATCAAAATTATCAAGCAAGGTTTATGTTCAATAGAAAACTCATTCATTTTTATTATCATTTAAGTACTTTAAAAAGGATGATACCTAAAGTACTAATAAGTACTTACTGCCTTTGCAACTCCTTGTTGAGAACTTTGCCGTTGAACCCTGTCCAGCTATAAATAGCAAACAAAAATGAACAAAATGCTATACGTCAGGCTGTTATGAAGACATTTAAATAAAATAATGAAATACAATAAAATTTTAGAATATCATAAGTACTCAGTTTTATCATATGCAAAATATCAGTTCCAACAATTATGATTCCGTCCAGAAATGTGAAGTATTTTAACCCTTAATATGGAATTAGTCAATAAACACGCACACTGTATGCGAACCATTCTTTTGTGGAACCGATATCTTGGATAGGCTTTCATGCAAGTTTCTATGAGTAAACCTGGCCATACCGGCTTTTTACATAAACAACTTTACTGTCGATCATTTTGTTATAAATTCAAAAGCATTCAAGCGTTCAGATGATATGTTTCGATGTATATTTTAGTGGCAACGCCTATTGGAAAAAGAGCGAAATGGGGCCAGGCAATAAGTTTAAATTGTAAATATCTACGAAAACTTTTTCTCAGGAAAAAAATAATAAGTTGAACATGCCCAATTCATTGTAAATAAAACATGCCAAATGTTTGCGAAAAGTGTAATAATTTTGTTTTGTTGTTAATAAACTTTCAACGACACTAAATCCTAAGTTTTATATTTTGAAAAAAAAAAAAAAACAATAATTTTGATATGTTGTCTCCATGCAAAAAATAGTAACGAAATATAATTTACCGCATACAATAAATCATACTTTTCAAATACATTCAATGCACAATAGAAATGCAAATTACATTCGCGAAAATTCAAAAGCATATGTAATTAAGGTATATTGAATGAATGTCAAAAAAAATAAATAAATGCAAACAAATCTAAACTTATTTCTACATCAATGCAAATACAATGAAACGTTTAGATATAAAAATATGATTTAATGGTTTTATTACAATTTAGCACCGAAATAACTAGGGACCTGGACTATAATTTAGATTTTTATAAATATACAGGCTTCCCAGCGACCGATACAAGAAAAAAAGGTTTTTCTAAAAGGTTTTTGTGCTAGAAAAAAAGGTTTTAAAAAGGTTTTTGCCTAGAAAAAAAGGTTTTAAAAGGTTCTTGAAACGGCAATAAAATAAACATGAATGTATTCTTGTTAATCGTTTA
>LQRL01062153.1:679-12007 GCA_001703475.1 Hydroides elegans | reverse complement strand
GTTTGTTGTGAAATAATCACAACTATTTTTCAAAACGATGTTATCTACTACGCTTTTATTCAAGCATGGTTTCAGCGGTCATTTAATCTCAAATATACATTTTAATAGTATTTAGCTTTTTTTATTTATAATAGCTACGATGTCGTTTTACGGATAAGATTCCTCTTAATGGGACGAACATGAGGAAACGAGTAAACAACAATGCATTTGCAACTATTGGATACGAGTGTAACCGAACGCAATTATACATTTGCATGTTCTTTATCAAATTTAAATTGCCTGTCATAGACGTGTTTCAGGTTTGCTGGATTTGTTTTTGTAAAATTACAAAAAAAACTTACCTTTTTAT
Organism: Hydroides elegans; assembly: GCA_001703475.1. Lineage (NCBI taxonomy): Eukaryota > Metazoa > Annelida > Polychaeta > Sabellida > Serpulidae > Hydroides > Hydroides elegans. Next base: position 11,658 of record LQRL01062153.1, on the reverse strand, counting down.
TTTCTAATTACCCCGAGTGAAATCTCATGCTTTATTTCATTGATAATGCAATTTTCAACCGTTTAATTGTATGCCCTGTTGTATACATTTTATACATGTTTTTTTCTAGCTGGGCCATTTTTTTCTAAATGATAGTTTATGAATGCGAGTAAATTATTCAATGATATACTTCTATACACAAGATGAATAAGTAAGGTCTAGGACTTGTTGAGTATAATCTTATAATTTAAAATCGTATAATTTCCAAAAAAAGTTTAAAAAAAAAACATTAAATTAAATCAAACAAATATAGTTGCAATATCCCCCATATTGAACGGTTTAGGCAAAACGCCTAACTTTGTTTATTTGCTTGTTTGACTGAGGTTGTTCGTGATACTGTAACCTGACTAATCAACAAATCAATTAAATATGTGAAATGAAAATTAACTTCTTTTTGAAGAGGTCGTTTGATATGAAATCAAGATACCATTGCGTTTTCATACAGAAGTGTGCATGTTTTAAATTAAATTCGACGTATCACGCGGTTTATAAATCGATTGTTTATTCAACGAGGAACAACAACACACCAGCCAGAACTATTATGGTGACAGCAAACAACTTCATTTGATTGTCCCTATTTGAATAACCGTTACTTTATGTAGTCTTTGAGACTTGAATTTTGACATTTTCCTTTTAATGTATATTAAAACCTAAATATTTTCATTAGATTATTGCTTCGATACGTTTATCATAATATTTGTTGCTGTGATTTTGTATTTGAATATCAAATACTGCTGTACAAACGTACACAGACAAGAACCTGGTTACCCTCAAAATGTGTGTTTTATTACAATCTGATGCATAGTAAACATTAATCTTAGTCATTTACTTTAAAATTATGAGCTAAATCGAATTTGATGTGAATGATCGTTGGTGGCTGCCTAACAATTTAACTGAATGACTACTCATCTATTAAATGGCACAGTCAAAAACCGTTTCAATAACGATTCATGAAATTATAATTTGATCATAATCGCTGACTGGGTGGGTAAGGGCTTGTTTACACGGTAGGCGGCAAAGGGTGGCGGTTCTCATATGTTTTTTTATTTACTCTCAAGAACATATAAGGTCCGCTGCGCTGTCGCTCCTTGCCGCTTCCTGTGTAAGCAGGCCTTCATGTGAATTCTATAAAATAACCCTGACCAACAAAACACAAGAATGATGTTCTAAGTGCATTATTCAAATGCAAAACATTCCCACCAAAGAGCAACTCCGTTATCTAAACATTTATTCATCAATAGCATGATATCATGTATCACTTAATGCATTACAATTCATTCGATATCACAATCAAATATTAAAGAATTATCTATTTAACTTAACTTTTTATTTCAAATAAAATAATGCAAAAAGAACTCAGTAGGTGGGGATTGTTACATGACATATCGAGATTGCCAGCCTTAAATCCTGGATCTCGTCGTTAATTCAGAGTGTCCAAAATCAATATTTAGTTGAATGAAACAACAAACTGTTTCAGACACAAAAATAGACAAGATATATTTATTAAAACGTAATTTTGTATTTTTCATGTACAACTTGAAATATTTTCTTTCACAACATTTACAGCAAATAGTAGTAGATTTTTGAGAGTTCTGCAGGAAATGGTTTTGCATAATGCAATATCTGCAACAGATGGTCATCTAAATAGCATAGTATAAGAGTTGTGTTACATCAAATGGTCAACAATATAGATACAAATTGTATGAGTAAGTGTACGGATGTATAACTGCGACAATATCTAACCAATATCGTTTCTATATAGCTGACATTTTGTTGTGGAACTTTCATCCCTGTTTCGCTATGTAGATAACCATACGCTCTACGCAAGACCATAAGTTGCTAGACTCTCAAAAATCGACTACATTATTATTCTAAATTTACACAAGAGCCCAAAAAGAAAGTGAAAGTTGTACACAAACCAAGCATTATTTTATAAAAGCACTTGATGGAATCCTTTGAACAACAGAAATAAAACAAATTGTCATTGACATTCATCACGTTTATTAGAAAAAAGATTTATTGTCACAGTTGATTTGATAATGACTTGTCAATAGATAGTTCGTTCATAACCTAGTGTCCATACAGCGGAAAATTATATTCTTTTAATGGAAAATGAAATTACAAAAGACAAACCATATAAATTATTTTTATCATTAGGGACTAGGTATAACCAGTCACGAAATTCGAAATGGAACCAACCGCAGACGTCAGCTCCAATCCATCACATTCCACCCCTTCCCCTACCAAAACAAACTTACATGTAATACAAAAGAAAACTACCCCCGCTCAGCTCTCTGATTTTATACCATTGGCACCTCCAGTCTCTCTTTTTTCTGAACTCCCATTTTACTAAAATCTAACTAAAAGCACAATTGTTTATATCAACATTATTCATCAATAGCATGATATCATGTGTCACTTGAATAGTTCACAATGTATTCAATAGCTTCATGGATAATTACAGCGTTATCGAGTTGATCTCTGTTCGTTACGACATGCATTGATTTTAAGTTTTTAAGATGATAACGTTACATAGAGATCTGATTATATTTTAAACAACATGTCTTTAAAACATTCACACCAGACATATCCTACTCTGCAAAACGTCGAGCAACGTTGAAATGTTATTCCATTTATCAAATACAATCAATATGCTGTACGTACGAGTCAGTGACAGGGGTAAATCCGGAATATATTATAATTCTATGTAATATCTGAATATATTTCTCATATATTTTTGTATACTATAAATTGATCAAAAGGGGGCGACTCGGATCCGCGCCTGACTGGAATATGTACATGTAATTTTTGCTCAAAATCCGTAACAATCTTAAGATACAGTAAAATCCGTTTATAAGTTGACAGCTGCACGCAAACACGCAAATTACAGCACGCAAACACGAACTTTTCTCCACGCAAAAACTCAATTTGTCCACGCAAACATGCAAACACGCAACACCGCAAACACGCAAACCCGCAAACACGCAAACCCGAAAACACGCAAACACGCAGAAGGGGTATAAAAGGAGTGTTATCAATATTCATCATCATTCATTCACAATGCCTCGATTATCACTTGAACTTCGTCAAGCTGTGATTCATTTGAAAGATGATGGCTTTTCAAATGCAGAATTCCTGAGAATCTTGAAGATTCACGGGCATTCCATATCGCCTATTATCATAATTAATGAAAACATCCCTTAAATGATTTTTATCTATTGTTTTAGACTGAAAAATATTCTACAATTATAAAAATATATTTCATATGGTCTCATGGTCATGACATATGAACTGCTTATACAAGAATCTAAATGTACCTTCGTTAAAGATTATAAATATTGAAAGACAAATAAATGGTTCCAAGCTATTTCACTGGAAAATTAAGTATCCAATGCTTATTTGATCATAAGTAAAGCCTATAAGCTCAATGGTTCTTAATAGACCGATTGAAAAGATACAGGGGCGAAACATATGAGGGGTTTTCAATATACAGGAATGATCTCACACCCCCCCCCCTCCACCCGAGTGTAGCAATGTTAATTATAACCCGAGCACAAATAACCACAGTGATTCCAAATATATCGATTGACAAGATATATGGACGTAAGATATGATGGGTTTATTGATATTCAAAAATATATATGACCTTTGATACAATAAAGTCAGTTGATATGTTCATAAATTTGTTCATAACGACCAAGCCTAAATCTAGACATAACAACAAAAATATATAACACGCGCAAACACGCAAACACGCAAACACGCAAAACCGCAAACACGCAAAACCGCAAACACGCAAACACGCACATAACTCTACACGCAAATATCAGAATTTGTTCACGCACAAATCATATCGTGAGTGCGCAAACACGCAAACACGAAGTCAACTTATATTCGGATTTTTCTGTATGGTCAATTCATGAGTATTCATTTGTTTATATGTCAATTATACGCTCTGGGTTATCATTCCTTAACCTCCATTTCAAATTGCACTTCTTGTTCAGGTCTCTCAGTTCTTCTCTTCCGAACATTTCCATCCTTTTTCGATTTACCCTTTCTTGGGCTCTTCCCCTTCTTTGGTGCTTTTCTGGGGGAACGCCGAACTTGGTTTTCCCCGGGCATCACGTTGCTCATCAGTCGTTGCAGGTTTGCTTTGTATGTTGGTATATCCAGCACGATAACGATTCCGATTCCAAAACAAACAGCGATAATGAAAAATGAACCGATCAGTTCGGCCTGCTTTGCTTCTTTTCCTTCTGGTGTGGCCTCATTTCTTTCTATTCGGATGTCTGAAAAGAATGCATAAATAAGTTTAAGGCATGAAGTTACAACTTTTGGAACGGTTATATTTCTTAGATCAGGATGTGTCATGTTTTGTCAATACATCACAATTTTGTTATTTTAGAAATAAGTTGAAAAATGGCATGAAGCCAAGTAATCAGAATAGTAGATAGAAAAGAAGAGTTTGTGCGCAGGGAAAACACATGGCTGGCGCAACGAGTTTATTCCCTATTTTGCGTTCACTTTTTTCTTTTGTTATTATGTCACAACGTTCAATGATGACATCGCAAGCCATCATGATGCCGACTTATTATAATAACTTTTATTCACGATCCCGTAACCTGGGTAACCAATGTAAACAACGTCTCATTTCCGGTTTCGCAGGTCGGGACATTTTTTTAAAGTTCAATTCGTCCTATGGTAGGATGGTCATATATTAAATCACCTGAAGCATTCATTGATGTTACATGTAACTGTAATTGATATAAAATCCAATACTTACATCTACATTCATGTATCCTTGGACTCCAGAGACTGCTAACACATCTAGATGACCTCTTCTTGATGCCATCATCAAACCGAAAGCCTGTCTTGCATTGGTAAACAATGAAGATCGGGGAGTCATTCTGATACACGATTTCGTCGAAGATAAGATGAAGCCAGTTTGGTAAAATGTAGCACGGGAGATCGTGAGTGGACAGGTTTAGTTCACCAGGATGGTTATTTTCATCATTTTGATCGTCAACGTATTGGTTAATTGCAGTATTTAGATTGTCAGCATATTGCGTAATTGCAGCATTTAAATCGTCAGCATATTGTGTAATTGCAGCATTAAGATTGTCACCGTATTGGGTAAATATTGTATCGAAATCGCCATTGTGTTGGGAAAGAACGTGATTAAAATCGTCACTGTACTGGGTAATTGCGTTATTCAAAACGTTATTGTATTGCGTAATTGCAGCGTTTAAATCGTCACCGTATTGGGTAATTAGATTATAAAGCTCGTCACTGTTCGGAAAAATTGTAGGATTTAAATGGTCACGCAATTGAATAATCGCAGCATTTAAATCGTCATAGTATCGGGAAAGAGATGTATTCAAACCGTCACTTAATGGGGCAATTGCAGAATCTAACTCGTCATCGATTTGGTTATTTGCATAATCTAAATTGTCACCGTATTGGGTAAGTGCAATATTTAAAAATTCACTATATTGGATGATTGCAATATTTAAATCGTTGCCGTATTGGGAAATGGCTCTGTTTAATTCGGCACCATATTGGATAAATGCAGTATTCCAATCGCCTCCGTCTTGAGTATATGTATTTAACTCATCACCGTATTGGACAATCACATTATTTAATACATTACCTAATTGGGTAATCACATAATCTAACTCGTTACCGTATTGAATTATCGCAGCATTTAAATCGTCAACGTTTATCGTATTTTCTCTAGTTTGCGTATTTCTCGCATTAGATAAATTAGTTTCAAAGACAGATTCGATGGTGTAGGGGGACGTTGCGTCAGTATGGTTATTCTCCATATTTTGATCGTAAGCGTATTGGGTAATTGCAGTATCTAAATAGTCACCGTATTGAGCAATTGCAGTATTCAAATCGTCAGCATATCGGGTTATTGTTGTATTTAAATCGTCGCCATATCGTATAACAACAGTATTTAAATTTTCGCCGTATTGGTATTGGGTAAGAGCAGCGTTTAAATCTCCATTGTATTGGGTAATTGTAGTATTTAAAACGTAACCGTATTGGGTAATTGCAGTCTTTAGATTGTCACCGTATTGAGTAATTGCTGTGTGTAAATCGTCACCATCGTGGCCGATTGCATTATTCAAGTCGTCACCTAATTGAATAATTGCTCTTTCCAAATCTTCGCGATATCGAGTCATTGCAGTATTCAAATCGTCACCGTATTCGGCAATTGCAGTATTTAACTCATCAACGTATGGCATATTTGGTGCATTTGACTCGTCACCGTATTTATATAATGCAAGTTGTCACTGTATTGGGTAAATACAATTGTTAAAGAATCACTATATTGGGTGATTGCAATTTTCAAATCTGTACCGTATTCGGTAATTGTTCTGTTTAATTCGGCACCGTATTCAATTAATGCATTATCAAAATCGTTTCTATTTCGGGTAATTGTATTCAAAACGTCACCGTATTGGATAATTGCAGTATTTAGCTCATTACCGTATCGGGTAATCGCAGCAATTAATTCATCGCCGTATTGGATAAGTGTGATATTTAAATCGTATATCGCATTTTCTCTAATTTGCGTATTTTCCTCAATAGATGAAGTAGTTTCAAAAAGAGATTCGAAGGTATAAGGAGACGTTACGTCAAATGTCGACATTGGATATGCATCTGTGTGTTTCGTGCTTCCGTCGTGTGATTTAGAATACGTAGTTTCAGAGGTTGAATCGAAGGACGTCAGCGTTTCTTCGGTCTTTATAGTACTCAGTTCTATCTCTGAGTCAATCGTTTTTGTACTTTCATTAGTTGATTCAGAAGTAGTCGTTTCAGATTCAAGCATTAGGGCTGTTGATGTCGTTAAGGTCAATGTTGAAAGCAGATCGAAATCAGTGGTCCGCATATTTGACAAAGTTGTCGATTCGGATGTGGTATGTAAAGCCGTTGACATGCAAGCTGGTGGTTGACTCATCGAATCTGTAATTAAATTTATTTCTAAAAAATAGCATAGAAGTAATATTCTACAAGATCCAGTGCCTTATGTGGCTAAATGTCTTGCATATTATCAAGGATCTGTTTTTGGAGACCACAAAAAAAGAAAATGAACCAATCAGACGTTGTATTTCTATATAGATGACCAATTGATGCAGAACTGCCATCCTTTGTTCTTCTATCCATAAAAAACATGACAAATGACCAAAAAAAGGGCTTTGGTGTAAAACTGACAAAAATCAACTACTGGTAACATAAAGTAACCATACATCTTCCAGTAAATTTAAAGTATCAAATCATCTTCAAAACACTTCATTCCATTCCCCATTTTTAAGGCTAAAAAAAGGTTTGATTATTTTATATTCAGTGCCTAAAAAATCATATACTTAAGGACAAAAAAGATGCACCATTTATTCATTGTGTATTTTTTTTAGTAAATCAATTGTAAGTCCGGTTTTTATGAAATTGTGCAAGTATATTTAACGGAGTGTCAACAAGCATACTGTTTATTTATTTGTCAATACTCTGTACCAAAGTGTCAATACTCGATCAAATGTGATATGTACTATTCAGGGCCCTGTGGTCATAAACGCTTTGTCGATGGCGGTGAAAATCATGTCGCTGTGTAGTATAATAAAGGGAAATGTCAAGTCAAGAACAAAATTGATGGCGACCTAAGATTAAAGATGCCACGATTTTCCGAATTTTAAAGGGAACGAGCTTTAGGCATGTTTATGGATGAAGCCTCACACAATGTTGTTTCAATGCATTTTATGTCCATCGGACAATAGTTTAACGTCTAGAGAAACCTTTGGAAGAAATCTGATCGACCCGCGATCGTCCATTTTCCGGTAGGGCGCGAGAAATAAAACCTAATCAGGATCGCGAAATTCGCCACACACATACTGGAAATAGATTTGGAAGTGTCATACAAACAGCAGGGACATTTCATGGCTGGCATTATCCGAGGATAAGCGCCAAATCGGGTTCACGATGTTTGCGCGAAATTTAAATTCGGCTACGAAAAGCTTTGGTAGGTCCTCTACGTGATAACTGAAGACAGCGCTAAAAGCTCCAATGGGCCTGAAACCACACCGTAAAATCTTGGTCTAATAAAATCTGAAACTATGTCGTGTTTATTGACGACTCGCGCCCTCTATTGTACCAAAATTACACACGACAGCGGGTCTACCGAAGACCGGGAGAGCGGCATCATTACCCCTGCGTCCAGCAGATTGATAGTTCGCATTCCTCAGTATCAGATCAATTAACGGATAACGTCGATGCTAAGATGTATATACCCAAAGATCGACGTATGGGGTACCCATACACGCTACATATAATCATGAGTTGGTAAAGGTTTAGAAACCTGAAATCGGAAAATGCCGGAGCGTGTGATATTATATCTATTTATGATAAAGTTATCTATAACAAGAACAAGCAATTTTGTGAGAGTATTGTAGGCACAGAAGTCCATCTTGTGTGAAAATTTGAATAAAATCCATCCACTACTTATTTTTATATTAATTTTTACTTTTAACGGTGCAGAACTTTTGTCCTTAAGTATACAATATTTTGCTTCAGGAATCATTACGGGGGAGCAAATGATTTAAACATTTTTTGTCATAACTTATTTAGGCAAAATAGTGGAGAGGGAAATTATGACACATGATATATGGGGAAGGGTATGTTAAACATTGGTTTTGGTAAATTTGGTAACATCAACTTAATATTTGTTATCTTATACAAGGCTATTTGTCGCATAATGTAGACTGAGGAGGGTTTGATGCTAACAATTTTATGAGTTGTAGTCATTTTAATTATATTTGATACTAAATGAGGCGGAACTCCCAAATCCCCACTACTTATCTTAATCGGTCACACAAAGCATATGTGATTTATATTCAAATTTTAACAAAAAAAAGTTGTATCGTATAGGTATATGAAACAGCAAGTCATATAATCAAGGAATAAAATAAACCACATGTATACTGTTTCGGTCTCACTTTGATATCGATTACAATAAACCAAAAATGATATTTGGTTGACTAAAAATTGGATTGTGTGAACAACACATTCCATGACTAGAATGACCTAATGCGAAAAATAGTTCAATATTTGTTTAAACTCTCAAATAGCACGGAAGGATTTTTTACTCAATTGAGGATTGAACATTGAAATCAACATTTATTGCAGAATAAATGTTTTTTTTTCGGTATGAAACTCTTAATTCCTTTATATGCCATCACAACTTATCTTACCCATGCATTGTTCCATGGTTTCTGGATCCATTAATCCATTGTTGCAGAATCCCCATAATGGAGTCGATGGATCACCAATGGCCTGACCGTTTCCTCTTACAACACAGACATCGCACGAACCAAATATCGCACATTCGCGAAAGGAAGATGGAAGATACTCATAGTAGCCTTCAAGAACTTCCCTCCACGTGTCTTCATAGGCCGAATCATGTGACTGTGTAAGCGCATTTATGAGTTGCTCCTTTTCGAATGGGAATGAACATTGCGATTGAGCAGGGGCAGTGCCGCCAAAAGTTGGGATATTACACTCGAATAAGTGAGAGTACCAAGCATACGACTGAATGCTACATACTGGTCCTTCCACATCTGCCCTTAAATGCGTACATCTATCGTAGGTGTGCCTATTGTATTCAAACGGAAAGACGCATGGCTCACCATGTGAAGTGTAAATAACGCTAGCATCTGTAATAACATACAAAGAAAATACATATATTTGACTCTTTAAATGATTGTTATAATCCCTCTCGGGGTGGTGAAATTCGTTTAAAATCCAAGTAAACTACAGTACTCTCTGGATTCACTTCATTTTTTTTTGTTTCCTACTGATCATGAAATGACATGCTAAAATCCCTGAATATATGATATAGAGTTCGTTTCAAGGAGGTATCTAACTACATGGCTTGGATCAGGAGTCACGTGATTATATGCTGTAATTAGTAGCACAAATGTTATGTCATCTGAAAAGCATTCAACTCGGCAACGCCACGTCCTAATCACCTCCCTCTTGCGTTACAACCTGACGTCTTGACGTAGGACCTCTGTGGGCCAATATTAAAATTTGCCGGTGTTACGGTCAGGAAAACCCCCCTGGTCAAATAAACCCGTGGGGTTTTCGTGACTGCATTCGCATGCGGGCAGGAAAACCTGCCTGGTCACAGAAACCCCTGCCGTCTTATCTTTATCTGTTTAGCAAATATTTATAAGGGCGATATTTTTGGCGACTAAATGTTTTATTACAATAATGTTTATAAAAATATAGTACATAATTCTGAAGTCCTCATTACTAAAATAATTTGAGAAATCTAAATGTTATTTTCATATCAACCATACGCTATTTTTATGAGGCAAAAATAATAAAAGCAATATTTTTAAGAATGATAATAATACAAATGATTATAATAAACTTTATGCTCACTTAACTTGGATCACTGATAAAACTAGAAGGTCAGTGACCTTGGATCCCCCGTGGACTTCAACAATTCGTCAATGCAGAATGGTCAGTACTTATTGAAATCTTCTATGGAAATAACGAACTAAATTGCATACACACAATATCGAATATGAAAAAAAAAGGTTTAGTAGAGGACCGAATTCTATATTTCCTAAGCTTATATATCAGTAAATTATTTGAAGGAGACGCACCATCAAAGATAAAACGACGTCTTTCGCACAACGTCTTTCTCACAACATCTTCATCATAACGTCTTTCTCACACCGTCTCTCTCACAACGTCTTTCTCAAAATGTCTTTCTCACATCGTCTTTCTCGCAATTTAATTCACGCAACATCTCTCACAACGTCTCAATAAGCAATGTATTTCTCACAACGTCTTTCTCACAACGTCTATAAATTGATTTTGTCACATCTTTCTCACAACATCTTTCTCACAACGTCTTTCTCGCAACGTCTTTC
>LQRL01062133.1:0-18154 GCA_001703475.1 Hydroides elegans | reverse complement strand
TTTATATATGAAAAAAAAACTTTTGCGTATTTAAGTGTTCTAAATCTAAATATCATGCATGGTGAAATGGATATATGATCTGTATGATGTGTAATTTGATGTTATGACAAATGAATAATACGACATTCAAACAACTTGAAAATGAATTGATGTCATTATTTTTTTCAGGGGAGGGGCAAACGTTTTTAATCTTATAAAATATTAAAAAAATATATTTTCGAACAAATCATCTCAATTATTTGTTGTGATCAAAGATAACATAGCTGAACTTGCTTTCATTCTATAAAAATTATAGGATATTAAACTGTTTATTTTTGGTAATTGAGGTAGTCATAAACTAAAATTGAAATTAATAAGCTTTTAATGTTAACTGTTCAAACGTGAAACACTCGCTTTAGTGTTAACCACTACAATAAGTAAAGTTAAATCAATGGCACTTTATTTAGTGATCGCAGTTGCGACTTATCAATGATGGTTGTTAAAAAATAGGAATCGTAATATTTTACTGTCACTATTTAATGAAAATATATCATACATATGTTTTAATTTCTTAAACTTTTTTTCCTGGCTCTGACTAAAATTTTATAAATGGTTGAAATCAAATTAATAAAGGACGCTTGTCCATTCGAATCATGGACACTTATTCAATGAAGATGAATAGACGATATCTAGCTTAAATAAGCTTTTAACATGCATTACATAATAGGCTGGAAGTTTGAGTTTTTTTTATACAGAATCATAGATATATGTTGATAAAATTTGACACAAAGTTCGCGACAAAAATATTTGATCATCTCAAAATCATATCTTTGAAAGTGTTGATCGAGCTTATCTTGATTTTAGTGTGTTGCATGATAATACAGAAATATATAAATAAATGAATAATTCTCTATAAAAAAAATAATAACAAGTTTTCGTTACAATTTATATTGCTCTCACGTACAAGGGCTATAGGAAAGTGAGATATGTCACTTCTGGATAAATAAAAAAAACAAAATAAAAATGAAATATATATATATGTAACAAAATATATATAAAATGCAAACACAAGCAGAAAATATGTAAGGATCTTGATAGAAACGTTAATTCAAATATAAGAAGAGATATAATCAAATATTACACAAATGGCATTAGACAATAGCAAACTGGAATTGAACGTTGGCCAATATGTTGTGTATATTAGTCCAGAATTAGGGCGTGGATCCTATGGTACAGTTTATAAAGCAATTCACAAAGAAACAAGAGAAACGTATGCGGTTAAAAAGATTGAGCTTACGAGCGATCCATTAAAATCAAAACGACTCTTGCAAAAAGCACGGATTGAAGAAGCTATATTGAAACAATTAAAACATGACAATGTTGTTCAATACTATGGAGTATATTGTCACACTAGTTCTTGGTGGATATTTCTGCAATATTGTGAGGAAGGTAATCTTAAAGATTATCTAAAGAAAGTAAAACATTTTTCAGATATAGAAAAAATCGAAATTGAGCTTCAATGCGCCAGGGCTGTAGAATATATTCACAAAAACAATGTCATACACAGAGATATTAAACCAGCCAATTATTTAGTTACACATATCAATGGCAAAAACGTTGTGAAATTGACCGATTTTGGACTATCGAAGCTTTTAGAGCATACGTCTGAATCAATGCTAACACATGCGGGCACTAAATGTTATCAAGCACCAGAGTTGTTTGCTAGAGAGAAATACACATATGCAGCTGACATCTTTTCACTTGGATTGGTGATATATGTAATATTCAAATACGGACCGGACCATTTTTATGACATCCCAGTTTGGGGTAAGTGTTTTTTTTCAATTTCATTCTATTTTTCAACTAAACCTACTTTGTTTTTTTATGAACGCTGAACGTTTGCCATATAAACTATTCCAATTTTAATAATTTAATAATTCTAATTTAAAACAAAACATCACGAAAACTATAACTTTTTTTCATAACGTTGCAGACCAAATGGGGAGCGAAGCATATATTGGTAAAGAAATGTTGGATAACGAAATTCACCTTGTCAAGATAACATTGAATGATACGAATCGATCGCCACAACGGCACGTTAAAGAAATCATTATGGGAATGACAAGTGTCGATCCCCGGGCTCGAATGAGTATAAGTGAAGTATGCTCGAAATTAGAGGGTAAGAAAAACTGAAACTCACACTAGAGACAATCATTAAGACTGGGACAATGTTTGTAAAACTAAAGACAAGTATAAATTAAAACATTATGTACAATTAATTGCTTGGCCGATGATTAATGTTTTAGGAGTGGTAAAAAACGACTTCAATATTGTTTTAAGATTCACGTCACCCTCGCTCAAACAAAACGATGGGTGAAACTTCTGTAAATGTGAACACGTCTCTTAGTGATGACTCATCTAGCTTCCTGAAAACATCCGAGGATTGCACTTCAGATTGTCTCAAAGGATTATCTAACTTTGACGACAAGGTAAGAACATTTCTAGCGTTGTAATAAACACTATGTTGTGACATCTGAATAATATTTTTTTTAAACTAACGTTACGGCAACTATCTACAGTAGTTTTAAGAAACATTCATTAAAACTGTATATGCCTTTATTTGTATCTACGGCCATCTGACACAACATATTCTTAGCTAGGTACATGAAAATGTATAAAACACTTTTAAGCAAAGATCCGTTAACACAAACACACAGGAACATCTGCTAGAGGGCGGATGTCCATATATCCGTTAGCACTTACGAAAGTTTTTTTAACTCAAGTTTCTTTAAAACTAATGTTACGGCAACCATCTACAGTAGTGACGGACCCTGTTTTAAGAAATGAAACATTCATTAAAACTGTATATGCCTTAATAGAGAGCTTTAAAATCGAAGTAGACAATACTGACAAAAATAAATGCAGATTTTATAGAACAGCCCACACACGAAAAGGACTCATCCTCGTATTACTTTAGTAAGTGCTAAATGCCACGACAAAAACGTAACTAGAATATAATGCTATGAAACCAAAAGCTAACACTATGTATGCTATGAAATAAACACATTATTGTTCACCTACAATATTATCTGTAAAGCTAGCAGGGGCAACTTTGTGAACGTAATTGTTCATGACTATTTCGGGTATAACTCCGGCTGCTATGGATCTCGTAGCCCCTGCAGGTCTAAACGACTTTGCCGAAAATCCCTGATTGTCCAACCCAGCCAATTTGATCGCCTCGTTCAACACTTTTGTTACGGTTGCCGCCGAAATAGCCGCATACGGTTTAGTAAGACCCACAAACAACGGTTTTTTGTCACCACTTTTGTCCTTTGTACGCTCAATATAGACTCTTAGAGCCTCGACAGGGTCTATACACAACACCGACGCTGGGGGAATGATAATTTCGAAACCGTCCCGGTGCGTATCGTTTTTTTATCCCTAAGAACTGCAAAGTAAGATTACCATTGCTTTCAAAACGCACTTGATCTATCGACATTACAAATTTTCGCTCAGACAAGTCAGTGCGATCGAACAAAACTCCCTTTTGGGCAATATCCGAGGGGCGTAACATACACGACAAAGCTAACAAAGATCTTTAAGCGTAGTTTATCCAACTACAAGCCTGAATTATCACCCCAAGAAGCGAAAAGTTTATAGAAAGGCTCTACTGGCATAACACGGGATTTGTTCATGGGTTCACTCGTACTTGATTTGACCAGAGCCGTAGTTAGCCTTACGATGGCGGGTTCAGCAAGCGGATCGTTGTCCAGCACTCTTTCGAACAAGGCTCCTTATGCTGAGACGGCTGTGCGAAGCGTAGATCGAGGTCTCTCCGAACCATCCGCAATCATGCATACAAATTCGGCTAATACACATGATTCGCTACACGGAAACTGGCGTTTTATTGAGTCACAAAACAATTTGTATTTTACGACAATACGATTGTACGAGGACAGCGAAAATTGTTTTTCTAGCTGTTTTTGCCAGATAGCCTCCAAGCGAATATCCTCCAGTTCGCCTTTTTGAACGGCTCGGGGTTGGGCGATAATTTACTCATTACCATAGCGTTTGTTGGGAGACGTATCGGCTGAGCTACGCACAACTTCAGCAAACGATTGAACCACGGTTGAACACGCCACAGGGGAGCGATGAGAGTAACCTCGCATTTTTGTTTTTCGATAATATCCAACACATCCGGAATCAGGCAAAAATGCGGATTTGCGAAACTGTTTTCTATCTTCCAATCTTTTTGCGCCAGACCGTTCACACCGCTGCAAAATGGGTCCGCGTAACGACTGCTGTATTTCGGCAGTTGTGTTGTTAAACAGGTTGCAAATCGATCGACCGTATGTGGCCCGAATTCCGAGTCTATCACCTGAAACATCGCTGGATGGAGACGCCACTCGTACTTTGGGTACAGCCAAGAAAGCGAGTCCGCGATTGAGTTGTCGTCGCCCGGAATATGTGAACAAACTAGATGAACCTTGTTCGCGTATGCTTCTAACCAAACTGCTTTTGCTAACCTGGTTAATTCTGAACATTGGCCTCCTAGGTGATTCACGTATGCGATTGCACTTATGTTGTCGCTCATTATCTGGACAGATTTTCTGTGTATTTCGGAACGAAAGGACTTGAGCGCTAGCAAGATTGCCATATGCTCGCGACTATTTGATGGTTTTAACGCCATTGACCGATCCCAAAATCCTGCTGCTTGTTTCTTTTCGAGAAAAGCTCCCCATCCAGATCCACTGGCATCCGTGGTTATCTGCATATCGATAGTTCTTGTTTTGATTTGGCAGCCATTCCAACCTTTTAGTGCATCAAGCCACCAAATCAGGTCTTTTATCGCTTCCTGTGACAAAATGAGAATTTCTTGCCACGACTTCCGAAGGCGCAGAATTTTGTAAATATTTCTGAGCAGCAGCTTGCCTGGAACTACTACCCTTGTCATTGATATGCATTGACCCGCAATACTCGCCAGGGTGCGCGCCGACAATTCTTTTTTTGCAATTGCCCGTTTGATAGCGTATTTTAACCGGCGTATCCGTTTTGCTGGAATCTGTAGAAATGGCTGTCCCTCGCCCGTTTTGATAAAATCACCGATGAATTCCACTGAGTTGGAAGGCGTCAGGGAGAAATTTTCTACATTCACTATCCATCCCAAATCGCCCAATGTTTGTAGAAGCATTGTTTTGTGCTGTTGCACTAGCGTGACAGACGCCATCAAAAGACAATCGTCCACGTAGAAAACCAGATTTAACCCTAGACTTCTGCAATATTCCACCACGGGTCGAAGGGTTTTGTGGAAAAAAAAGGGGCTGCAGCTTAGCCCGAATGGCAATACGTTCCAAACGTAGTACGTACTTTTGTCGCAATTTTATGCCAAGGTATTTTCCATCTTCTTTGTTTACATTTACATGGTAGAACCCGTTGTTAAGTCAACTAGACTGTCTTCCGGTTTTATAAGATTGCAAACAGTTTCGATGTTTTCATTTGCAAATTTGGGCACATTGCAACTTTCATGCACAACTCGTAAATCCACTATAAGTCTGAGTTTACCGTTCTTTTTAGGCACACAATTTATCGGTGACACACAGTGTGGTGTTTCACTAACTTCTGAAATTGCACCGATAAGAAGAAGATTGTTTATCTCACTATCTATAAAGGACGTGTATTTATCAGCGACGGAACTATTTAACTCAAATGAATTTGGGACACGAGAAAACGGAATGTGAACGCCATGTTTTATCCAGTCTTAAACAGTTTGTGACGCACCAATTTTGGTCCAACTTTCGAATTTATTGTTTAAAGTGCCCGCTTTAAAAACCATAATATACACACAGTCATACTGCAAAAACTTACTTTACACGTTGTTATTGCTCGACGGAATCTGTGATGAGGTATCCTGTTGTGTAAAACGGGAATAAAAATCACGATTGTATCCACCACGTCCGCGTCCGAAACGGGAATTTCCTCTTCCACGATTTCCTCTTCCACGATTTTCCCCTTCCTTTCGGAGGGCCTTGAACATGGAAGCGGTGTTCTTACTAACACGCCCTTGTACGAGGAGCGTTGAATGTTCTTCTTTCAACAGCCTAACGTGTGTCGAGTTCACAAGATGCAAATCGGTGATAGCAACTTCTAGCGCATATTCCCCATGCTGAAGCAGGCTTCTTCAAATCTTCAAATTAGTTTCCACATACGAAGAACTCGTACGCAATAAAGCATAAATGCTCTTGTCTTCCTTGTTTATACCGGAAGGGTTAGGAGTAAATTTCAACTCCGCTGGTAGCTTGAGCTTTGCCAACGAATCTCTGATCACGGCAAACTCGCCTTGGTAGTCGATCACTTTAGCAGATGATTTGAATTCTTTATCCGCAGCTGAGACGAGAACTGGACTGCGGTGGACCTTTCTTGTCCTGAGGCTCCCCTTATGAAAGACTGTCGCTCGGTCTCTATACGACCTTGTTTTTCATCATCAGATGCCCGGCTTGATCCCTTATCAGTATTTTCTTGGGAAAAGTGTTCCACTAAATCCTGTTTAATCCTGTCTAAATGTTTACTAACGGAGTAATCAATGAGTTCCAAAGATTCTTTCCCCCAACCATGTTTAAATGAGTCTAATTTTTCATCAATCACCTGCAGAAAAGCATTAAATTATTCTTCACTTCCCATCTTTAAAATGAGGATATGAACGTAAGATGGCCGCTAACACAAACACACAGGAACATCCGCTAGAGGGTGGATGTCCACATATCCGTTAGTACTTACGAAAGTTTTGTAACTCAAGTTCAGAATGGATAGCCGACGAGTGTTATATTTATAAATTCTTGTTTATAGGTGAAAAGTGGACGAAAAAGGCAATCGCCAATTTCAAATATTGCGTCACGGAACATGGAAACGGCATGCGCAGAAAAACTGACGTTGGATGATCTCAGATTATCAACCGACGATGTTATAAGCTTTTAATATTATATATAGAGACCAATAAAACACATGACATATTATGTTGATTTTGTTAATTGTATTAATTTTGTTAATCACATGTATTCAAAATCAATACAAGTTTAATATTTTCATTAAAGCAAATCAATCAACCAATCTAATGTGAACGCAGTATGAATGCACCATCAATGCTTTAAATTATTCGCATCTCTATAATAAACAGTTATATTTAGGATTTTTTAATATCTCTCCAAACATTCATCATTTTGGTTTATAATAATTAACACTTTTTAGGCAGCATCTCACAAGACAAATGAAATTCCTGAAGCTATGAACCAGTCAGATGCACCACTTCACGTTGAATGTGCAAATACACAACCAATGGAGACAACTGAGATCAAATCAAATGTTGTACATGAACGAAAACTCGTCTCTAGTCCAACCGATATCGCTGTTTTACTGGCTCAAACCATCATTGACGGCAAAGAACAACAAGTACTGGACCAATTAAACGACACAAATATCAAATGCAGAATCAATGATCAAATACCAACAGAATTCTTGACAGGTCATGAATTTGGAAGCGCAATAGAATGGACATCAGTTATTCATAATGCAGTACACAGGTCATCGTTGGTAGTAGTACGCGAAATCATATCGGCTGGCGCCAGTGTATACCATATCAACAGCTGGGGTCGATCAGCACTTCACTCTGTATGTAAAACATCACAAGATCAAATGGAGAAGTTTTCTTATTTCGTTGAGCATGACAAGGGTATCGTCCAATCCACGGATAACAGAGAAAGAACTTGTCTTCATTTGGCAGCCGCTTTGAACCAATTGGAAATGTGCAATGCTTTACTTCAGCACGGTGCCGATATTCACGCCCGTGATGTCGAAGGTGCAACATGTGTTCTTTATGCAGCATATGGTAACAATCCCAAAGTATTTGATTTGCTCTTAAAACACGGAGCACAGCTCGATGCTTGTAGCGCCCTTGGTTGTTATCCTATTCATTTTTCGGCAGATCATGGCACCACCGAGGCTCTTATCTATCTTTTAGAAAAGGGAGTTGACATTAATTGTCCAAGACGTGATACTCAGGATAGACCATTACATTTTGCGGCCATGAGGGGACACACACGATACGTACAAGAGTTACTGAGACGAGGGGCAAGCGTTAATTTAGCGAATAACAATGGTATGTTTTATTGTATTTATATAACAAAATGTTTTCGGAGAGTTAATGTCTCTAATTTATAGTCCTATTTCAATATGAATATCATAGATAATTTATTTTGACAAATCCATTA
Source organism: Hydroides elegans (assembly GCA_001703475.1). Taxonomy (NCBI): domain Eukaryota; kingdom Metazoa; phylum Annelida; class Polychaeta; order Sabellida; family Serpulidae; genus Hydroides; species Hydroides elegans. The sequence continues at coordinate 9,914 of LQRL01062133.1, read as the reverse complement.
CAAAACATACATTGACAACTTGACATGCACCATTCTCGAAAATGTTTTCCAACATGTAAATTTATATATGTATTTTTATTATGTTTTGTTTGCTATTTAGGTAAGGCACCAATACACTTTGCTACTATAGAGGGTCATTTGGATATGGTTACCTTGCTTGCTCAACATGATCCGAAAACGATTCAAATCAAAGACATATCTGGTGAAACGGCTTATGACATGGCAGTTAGAAAGGCGCACATTCAGGTAGCAGATTTTCTAAAGGAATTTCAGGAAGGTAACACTTCATGTAGTATTTGTTTAAGCACAACATACTGATATTTTTAAGACGTTTCAGGAGTGTAAAACGTGTTATATAACATACATTTGTAGCACAAAATACTCATTTTAAATAGATGTGACGAATGGTTTAGAACAAACAACAGCCCTATTCTAATGTGTCATTATCCAATTAAACGCCAATATTTATATAATCAAAAGCATCAATTTAATTGTCTTCAGGCATTGAAATGGTCAAAACATTACAACATAACATGTCCTGTTTGGTGTCAGACATCCGTGATCCAATGAGTCACTTAGATGCTTTACTTTCGAAAGAAAATGTATCATATGATGAGTACAGGAGAGTACAATCACAACCGAACAATAAGGACAAGGTATGTATTTTGTTTTACACATTATAACCCATTTATAAATATGTCAATTATCTAAAGCTGATACACAATGCTTTGAATATATCGTTGCTTTAAAAATAGATAAAATAATGAGATACTATAATTAATAATCAATAATCAAAATACCACATCCAAATTCAGATTTAACTTTGAACATGGATAAAGTAAATCAATAAATAACACATGAATAATCACATCACAGACAAGGGAGATGATGCTGATACTCTTAGACAAGCGAGATCCTACATGGACAACTACATTGCGAGAGTCCCTACAGAAGACAGAGCCGAATCTCGCAGATAAACTCTTCGGAAAGCAGGGTAAATAATTTTTAATCTTAAATTACAACACCGCAATTATAATAAAAAAAACAGAAATTACTCTTTGATTGTTCATTTAAAAAAAAAATAACAAAATAAATAACTATTATCAAATGTTAATGTAAACATTTTGAAATTTCATCTAATTGCAAATACATTTTAAAGTTATATGAATCATGATTTGCCTTTTGATGATGGTACTTTACTTTAAAATATTTTGGCTTTCGAAAATATCCCAAAGTTGTCTCCATCGATATTTTAAATTTGGAATATTATGTAACTAATTCTGATATGTTAAGGAGTGTTCACCCGAATCAGACAAACAAAGCTCCAAGCTTTGTATTAATGTTTCAATTGTTTATCAATTTCACCTTCTTTTAAAAGTGCATAAATCAATATATACTATTGATGCGTTTTTTTGTCAAGTGAAATGTGTACAGAAAAAACATAACAAACAGGCTCTGAGCCTTTTTTGACCTGTTTCGGATGAACGCTCCGTAAATCGTAAAATCAATGTTTAAACAGAAAGTACGCCATTGTAAATCGCCACCTGACTACGAATACTGGCGTAGATTCAAATGATGCAATGGACTCTGTTACATGATCATTATGCTGTTTAATCTTCCTTATTGACGCTATTTGTTGAGGAAATGCGGTACACTGTGTATACTTTTCGTACGACAAACATCATTTGTTGTGAGCGAATACGCTTTGAAACATGGGTATGTACTTATTATGATGAACTATCAGAGAAACAATTTTTGAGCTTTCCTTGTAGAAAATTATATGTTTTATTTTCATTCATGAAGGAAAATATTGTTTCTAACATGTTAATAGTGTTTTCATTCCAATAGTGGCACTTATCTATTTTCTTCTAAACTAACTAATGTATTCAGATGATTCTGTTTTGTTGTTTATCCTGACAACAACAAAAAATGCATATAATCACGGATATTGGGAGAATATTTTCTTGTGTAAGTAACATACATAAACGTTGGCTTAATTAAAATAAATGCATACCAATGTAAATGAAAAATGTTAATTAAAAGAAGTAAGAATTGAAGTCTTATGACTACATGATAACAAATGAACATAATCTAATGGACTGAGGAGTTTGATGTGTATCTATACATAATAAAGTTATGCTTCAAAAAGCAATTTTTGTATAGTCACAGAAATAGAGTCGTATGCATATGATGTTGGAAATATAATATGTAGACTATATACAGATATTAGATAGCAAAAAAAAACACTCTTCTCTTTCAGGTGATAATCGTCAAGATTGTAATATTGATATTGCAATGTACTTGAGGATCGTGAACATTTTATAAGTGAAGTGTTTTCTATCAATATTGTAATGTATTGGTAATATATGTAAGTATTGAGTGAATATAAAGAAAAAAAGTTATGCTTAAAAAAGACAAAAAAGTTATGCTTCAAAACGAAAACACGTAAATAAAAAGTTAAATGTTCAAAAGTGGATCTGACAATAAACGAATAGGGTTTTCAATATGGTAAACCATATGTAAAGTAGTCGGGTAGATCTATCTAATTATAACTTCGGTCGACCAACCAAAATGTAGGTCTTGGTGATTGAAAGTACATTAGATCTATGAAGAAAATAGAAATGTTATTAAATCCGAAAATCATGTTTTGTTATATACTATTATAATATTGCATGGTATTTCGCAGAATATATGTGAATAACTTGAAAACTGGAAGCTTGGAAATCATGTTCTAAGAATTTAGGGTCAGATATAGGGTGAGTTTTGCTGTTTCACTTGGAATGTACGCGACTATCTGCACCGACATAGCCCTATTAAACAAAGCTATAAAATAACGTCACAGTCCTAATTATTTATCACCCTTACTACTTCCTTTCATATATCTTTGTGTAAATATGTCCAAGAGTAGATATTGCTCTTATTTCCCTAATACATCTATATGAGAACTTATAAAAAATAATCACAGTGTTTATGCGCAGAAGTTATGCTATTTCAACGAAATCCGTGATCGCTCACCAAAAGTCAGTTACTATGATAAATGAATTCAATGTATTGAATTATCAAAGCTTGAGTTTTGTTCATACTTTAAGAAAATATTTATTGCATGCTCTAATTTTGTTTTTAGATTATTAATATTTTTCTCATTGAACTGATTAAATACTTATCTGCTAATTATCCCTTTGTGATATATTGTTTGTATTTACATTGACAGAATGGTTTTGTATTCAAATATCGAGTATATTTGTTGTGTATTGATCTAGAAATATAAATGAGGTTATTATGACATTGAAATAGCATCCAAAGGAAATGCACTTGAGCATTATTTCTGTACGGGCTTACATTATTCAAATGTCAAACTACAGTGCCCTTGACAAAGCAATCTAGAGCCCAACACTATATACACTGAATCCACCAATAAAATCAACACATCTGTATGTATAATTATGTGAAATTGTCATCATTTTTGTTTGAATAAGTATTTTATGCATGTTGATATAAACATATATTACGCTCTATCAATGTTATATTGACAGTGGCGCGCGTTTCTAACTTTTCATGCCAAACGCTAAACGCTTAAAATTTTACGGAAAACCCATAAACGTTAAACCCTTAAACGCTTAACGTTAAGCGCTAAACGTTGAACGCTAAACGCTAGATAATGGCTGCCAACATGCCTGAGGGGTATATTACTAGTGAGTCATTATGCGTGCCTATCATAAACACTTTATTGACTTTAAGGCTAAAACGCTAAGCGTTAAACACTAAACGCCAAACGTTTAAAGCTAAAGGCATAAACGCTAAACCCATAAACGTCAAACGCTAAACGTTAAGGATAATAAGAAATTAAAACCGCGCCACTGCACATGCGTATATTAAACAAAATGTTACAAAGTGGCCAACATTTAAAATTGTGTTTCAAACAGCATCGAATATATAAATGAGTTTTCATTAAATTTGTGTTGATAAAACGTGCACTAAATATCTCAATCAAATGTCAAATCAGGCATTTATTGATTGATATTTGATATAATCATTTTGCATACGTAATATTACAAGCTTTGAATAGAACGGGAATTGAAGATTTATGTATGGCAATCAAACTTGTAATATCATGTAACACCTTTAAAAAGCAACATAAATAATATACTGCCTGATTATAATCAGTATACACGTTCATTACAATGCAAGGTGTATTCTTTTATTCCAAGGATGCATTACATTGCTGCATTTTTATCTTATCATGTTTTTATTGAATGTATTATTCAGTCAATATACATTGTTCTCATTTAAATATACATTTATCTCAGATGTATTATTGTGCGTGTATAGAGTATAATAATAAAGATTCATGGAGAAAGAATAATTGAGTTATATTAAAATTGTCGCTCATTTTGTGGTGCAGAAATTGATTTATTCTACATAATCTATAACATTCGTATGCTCTATGATTTGAAGTTACCCACTCGGCAAGACGTCCGCGGACGTTGAGCGGACGTTCTACTTTGGGCGCGTATGAAAGTTTTCCGGACGTCCTTATTCGTCGCGGACGTAGAAAAGACGTTGCATGGACGTCTCGTCCGAATCTGACGTACGTATTACGTTCTACGGACATCGGGACGTAAAATGACGTCCGGAAAACTTTCATACGGGCCAAAAAAGGTCGTCCTCTCAACGTTGTGTCCGAATGCGACGTACTATGGACGACCCTTGCCGAGTGGGTAATTGCGGTTTATTACAAATTTTCATGCAATGCGCTGGAAAAGCTTAATCTAATGAAAATAACACATTACTTATACATTCTCACTAATCGAACTTTAACGGATATCAGGTCTTAATTAAATATTTTCTCAGCATTTTCTTCACTATTTTAGTTATCTCCTGTTACATAGCTGAATAACAACAACTGTCATTTATCATGGTATCTCCATATCAATTTTCCAAAAACTAAATCGGCCAAATTTTCATTCTAACACCCATATTTCGGATAAAACCCAAATGAATATACGCTACTTAGAGCTCATATATAGTATACTTTTAAACCAGTTAATAATTTAAATGAAATAAGAAATGTTCCTTTGAAAGATTTTATTTACATAAAGGTGTGAGAAAATATAAATTGATTGCATGTTATTCATTATTCAAAATAGCAAGGCATAATTCATGTTTTCTTTAAAAGATAAAATAAATTAAATTGATATAAAGGTATCCATGCGAAGAAAAAAATGCGAAATACCCTTAGCAACATTATAAACATTAATCGAAAGCCAACTTGACAGATTTGACACTAACCTAACTGGACATTAAAGTGCTTCGTTTCAGTAATTGATAACTCACATACATAGCAAATATATTAAAACCTGCATTATCCTATTTAATAAAAACTCATTTATTAAATGGTTATTAAATTATTTGGCCTTTCCATCGCACTTCACACAGTGAAGAACAATTAACGTGTAGCATCATTCATTAAAATTATTCCATTATCTCTTTATTGCAAATAGACTCCTATGTGAGATAGTCAGCCGGGCTGCGAAAAGGTGCGTCATACTAAATAAATGATATTGTAATGAAAGTGTATAAATTATTCTGAATGGAAGATATTTTGGTAAGAAGATTGAAGTTGTTAGTTCGAAAAATCCTGGTTTATTAACCACAAAAACACTCTAAACGTTTTATTTGCTGATTATTATCTAAGGGTGAACATTTGTGATACTTGAATCCTATATAGTGGAGTGCAGATCACGGTTTTAGCTCCAAGCGACGCTTGAGCGTTGCTCAACCATGCGTTTGGGGTGCAGATCACCAGCTTGGCTAAGGGTGTTGAGCTCCGCTCAAGCATGTATTATCATATCATGTCAACATTTAATATTTTATCATATAACTTTGAATTGTTATATTTTTCGTTTTACAAGACAAATTATAAGTACTTAAAGTACTGAGTAACCAAACGGTTATTTGATTCGTGAAAAATGACGTCTATTATTTGGCATTTTGTTTGGCGGAGCATGCTTGCGCTGGTGTATAAAAACGAATGTACTTTAGTTACGTTTGTTTCATAATAAAACCGTTTCATTTGCGATGAAATAGGAGCAACATGGACGATTATATGGATATACAGGACCATATAGATAGGGTTGATAATGATAGAACTTTCATTAACCGATTTCGATTTTCCAAAGAAGCCGTTTTGATACTGCTAAAGGAGATAAATATTTTGGATGATTATAAAAAAAAGAGCCCCCAATCAACCAATTCGTCTGAGGGCTATTGCTATCCCCGATTCTGTCCGTCCGTCCGTCCGTCTGTCCGTCCGTGTGTCCGCCCGTCTGCCCGTCTGTTGCGAAAAAGACGTTGTGAGAAAGTCATTGTGAGAAAGACGTTGTGAGAGAGACGTTATGAGAAAGACGTTGTGAGAAAGACGTTGTAAGAATGTCGTTATGAGATATTTCTTTTGAGTTGCTTTTTTTTATTGACAAATATTCGTGTCAAAGAATGTTTTGCCTAGGCTGTGGGCTTAATAAAGGTTTATTCTCAAGTTCCGTAGTTTATATGCACTTTTATGAAGGACACACATGTATATATAGGTACCCACTTTAGAGGAATTCACACATTGTTTTAGACTGACCATTTCCGACATATCAATACACAAACCAAAACAAATCATAGTGCATGATAGGCTATGTTTCCATATTAATTTTATGAAGCGAAAACGCGATGATATACATTTTAATATTTAAAACATTAGTTTTCACAATGTTTAACGGTATTAAGCAACGCTTGAGTTCTACTTGGATAACACCGACTTAAAACCATGATCTGCACACCAAAGATATTTTATGGCTAACACCAAGCTTTACAACGTAAAAGTTCCATAAGAGCAAGCCTGCACTCCATTTTTTTGCTTGGCTAATACCAGCTTGAAACAACGCTTGAAACACTTTTGAAACGCCGAACTGCACTCCACTAATAGTGTTTTTGTTTATATTAAAACTTGAGGTTGAACGCACCTGTGTAATTCCAATGAAGTTTATTTTTATTTTCAGATAATACTTATTTATATTTATTATTTTCATGACCTGTTATACATGTAGGCCTACTCCATTTGAAGCTAGGTATTTAAATCTATACAGGTATTGCTGCTATTCGTGAAAAAATATAAAGTGACCAATTAAATCCACATTCCTTAATCATTCACCACACCCAGCCCAACCCCACATCACTTATCACCCATAAAACACCTAAAAAGTTTTGCAGCGACAATTTTTCGTTAGGCAACAAACGCCTTAATGACAAATCGTGTGTACCTAGGTGACACCTTTAAATGACCTACGCTCCTGATGAGATAAGGTAAGGGTGTGTCTACACGGAGCAAACCAAACATCAAACCAAACGTTAAACCACTTAAGGTCACTTAAGGCATTTAAAAGTTCAACCTATCAACTATAATGTTTATAACGTTAAAATGAACTGTCAGTAATTCAAATAATTGTGTCATGATAATCAAAATGAATAATTATCATGTCATGATATTTGCTAAATACGAATCAATGTAGATTTATCGAGCACTATTTGCTTTATTGTCTTAATTCAATCTTATCTGGAATCCAATTGGTACTACCGTCGTGACCTTAAGTGGTTTAACGTTTGGTTTGATGTTTGGTTTGCTCCGTTTAGACACACCCTAAAAAGGGTAAGTGACGGACTAACGGTCACACACAGTGCGAAACGGTTGGACATCACGGCTGGAAAGCAATCATAATTTTACTCCAATCATTTGTCCAGGCGTCGTTCGTTGGTGACTAGATTTTGGCTCGGTTGTTACAAAGGCACAAGTGTCAGAGTGAAGCTAGCACATCAAAAGCGTAGTAATCCAGAAGACCGTCTGCGTTTGCGTCTGCATCTGTGCCTGCGTCTGCGTTCGTTTCTGTGTAACATTGCATCCGGCGAATCGTGCGTTTGATCATCAGTCAAAATTATTTAACCCCAAATTATAACTATTTCCGAGGATTTATCTAAACTTTGATGAGTAAACTATTTTTCCTTTGTTTTATTGTTTTATTTATTTCCCCTTATTATTCCAGGCCACTATATTCAACGTATAAATACTTAGAAAATAAAATGCGCTTTACAAATGTGTAGAATTAAATTTTTCCTATAAAACGGATTGCAAACCCATCCCTTGTCCGCGTTCAAGCCCTAATTCTAATATATCTAAAAAAACGTGTTTGTTTTCATATACAAGATTAACTTTTTATTTTTAACAATTGTGACTTTGATCTTTAAAACGTTTGTTGGCGCATATTTGTGCTCGCATAAACGCTGCTTTAAACATATGAACTCGTCAAACATTATATGCAAAAGTTATTAGCCATATGAAATAACTGATGTATCCTAACAACTGTTCATTTCGCATGCGGTCTTGATCTATCACATATTGTGCCTCTTCTGACAAATTGCTTAGCACCAGTTAGTCGCCCAAACTTAATTTACTCATCACGTGCTTGTCAAAATAAAACATTGTTTATTGCAAGCAAAGATCGTTCGACTCACTGAGAAAACGCCTTGATGTGGTAATTAGGTTTGAACTCTTTGGCAGTCGGGGCAATAACATAGATGTAGAAAAAAGTGTTGTCAATTATGATAAAACAAGTAGGAACATATCCCGATCGACGAGGGTCGTCCACAAGACGTCGCTTTTTGGCGTAGAAATTGTTGTTTTGGACGTTTGGGGCGTCTTGAATTTGATTGAGCGTCTTTCCCTTATTAGGAAGCGGCGAAACGTCGGATCAACTGTAATAAAGTCATTTCCATATTTACTATATTAGCATTGTATTTAAAGAGATTCCCATATTGAATCTTTGTTCTGGTATCCTATGTATCATGTATCCTATAAATGACGTCAACCATGTGTTGGTGATTGCTAATGAGTAATAAGTTAAAAACGGAAATAAACTATTAAGAGACCATGAAGCTGTGTGTTTATTTCTCTCATACAAATATCTAAATATTATATCAACGTCCTTTGCAGTGTCTATAACGAAACGGGACGCCCGAGATACTTCACAGGTCCGAATTAAAAACGTTCTCTTCACTCGCGTTCTCTTGACATCCTTTGACGTCGAAGCAACTATTTAAAAAATCCCACTTTGCAAGGGACGTACACTAGTAGTCACTATGAAAAGTGTCCGGTTGTCTTTGTATGCCCTGACGTCGAATAAACGTCTTTTCTACGTCAGCATGAAAAAAGAACGTCAGTGTAGGTACAAATAGCCATGTTCGGCAACTAAAAATGACCTCGAAATTACATCACTTTGAATTAGTTCTTGTAGATTCGTGAATAGCTACGGCCTACTTGCATTTGACAAAACCTTTTTTTATTGCTTATGTCTCATATTTTTGACGTTGTCCACTGTAGTTTTTCGACTTGATATGTGTATTTATATATTTATGAAACATGATAATAATATAGAAGAAATACAACAACTACAAACACAAATAAAATGTCTTATCTGATTTGGGAACATTCAGGTTTATTTATTTGCAATTATGATAATGCATAATAAGCGCGCATGAATTTGGTGCTTAGTAAAACAATTAATAGAGCGCATGTAGCATAAATAAACGTGATTTTAACGACTAAAAATACCACTACGAGAACTACATATTGAGTTAAACAAAATTATGAACGGCTAATGAATACACGATACATGAAGACAATGCATTAATGAAAATACCAGTGTTGACATAACGAGGTCGCTCAAGTACACCGACACATTTTTGCTCATCACTGCACCGCTAATGCATAGACTTATAGCAGAGAGCTTATATTATAGAGAGGTGCAACTGCATACGAATCCTGAATTAATGAGCTGTGTGCTGCCTCTCGCGGCCGCCTTCATTAACTAAACATCATA
>LQRL01062116.1:12335-47755 GCA_001703475.1 Hydroides elegans | reverse complement strand
ACGTATTTCCTACGTCCGATTCGGACGCGACGTCGCTGGCACGTCTTTTCTACGTCCGCGACGAATAAGGACGTCCGGAAAACTTTCATACGGGCCCAACTTAGGTCGTCCGCTCAACGTCCGTGAACGTCTTGCCGAGTGGGGTGTGTCTAGATACGTCTCGATGATTGTCACGCTTATTCGCCGGTTTGTTAATATAAACGAGCATCTTTCGAGTGATTAGATTTAGTATTTTTTATTTATATTTTGTTCAAATAGCACCATGCATGTAGATTGTATATATTTAGCATACCCATATTCTAGACCTACGATTTCCGACATCCTTTGGTACCCAAAGAGGTGAAATCAGCCAGAGAACCTTTGACCAACAACCTGCCAAGGTCCACTGGTGACAACAAATTAACCGAGAAAATGGTTCCTGGTTACACAGGTAAATTTTACCATGAAAATTGTACTGTCTTCCCATGTTTTTGTTATCGTCAACTAAAACATGTTAATGGAGCGTTCAACGGGACTCGGCGTCTGCGTCTGCGGAGTTAAAATTTGTATAAAACATAGTATTCCCTGCAGAATAAATACCGTTAGGTTTACTATGTTTTATACAAAATTAAACTCCGCAGACGCAAACGCCGAGTCTGATTTCCTCATTTTGAACTTCATTTCAGGGCACAGGGATTTAATACGATTAGTATTATTTTCAAATTAAGTTTTTTTCACCAATATATAAGCATATAATCTATATTACATGTGAGTATTTCAACTATATATAGTTTGAGAATTTTGTACGAGATGGTTTATGAACAACACGTAAAGGTGGGTTCACACATCTCGAAAATAGCGCAAACACAGATTATGCCCTATAAACTAAAAGCAACATTTGATAATAAACATAGAAGTTAATTCCTCTTTTGCTTTGTGCGCTTTGTTTTCTGGTAAACGCGGCTTAACACGCACAATACGTAGTGAAGTTGCGATACAAACAACGACCTAAGGAAACAATCGAACAGCGTCCAATAGACGTTGTGATTTGGTCACATGCAAATGATGGTATGAACGTATGACATCAATGCTCCAATGACAATTCGGACGTAAAGGGACGTTAATGCTACGTCGTTGCACAACGAGACACACATATGAAAATACAAAACGTTATTTTGACTTCACCGAGAACGGACGACACTTAGCGAATGGTGTAGATGTACTCTTATGTCCGTGGCATAGGAACCAATTGTCTAGCGTTAAATTGGCATAATATGACCTTCGCGAAATGATGAATTGTAATGGTATATCTAGCTGCTTGTTAAATGTGTCATGAAACGTAATTTTACTATACATGTACATATAGCCATAAAGTGATTCGGAAGCAAACATATCTTTACACGTTATAATAGCCTATAGCTATATAGAAAGTAAGAATTAGACTACCACTTGACAATACTATCTAAAATGAAAGAATCATGAAAGCATAGTTTTGCTTTATCGTTATTAAATTATGCAAGAATAGGGTCTATCGTATTCATTACATACAATATTAAGCCAATATTGTAGCTTGATAACATGATATGTCTTTACTGGTCAAGTGCATTTAATTGATAGTTTACTTAGTCAACTAGACATCTTAGTATAAGTGTCTTACTATTCTTAAGTGTTACTTGTCTTGTTAATTACAACGACAGTTTGCATATAGGATATACATGTAAATGTGGATGTTTTGATAAAAGAAGCTAATTCTGCATGAAACCCGACGTCATATAATTGTTTATTATTATTAATTTTTATTTATATTTATTGTGTTTCCATGCGATTGAAAAGCAAAATCTTCGCAACAAAATATTTGTAATATCAAATATCCAAGGGCGGCATGTATAAAACTGTAGACTACATGAATATATCATATATTTAGCAACCATATTCAATTCAGTGCTATTCAATAGTATTTCATTATTATTCATAAAATACCATAATGTCCGTAGTCCTATTGATTATAGCATTGATCAACCATTTTTTCAGGCTACATCCCGCGCCGTCCCTTCAAGTTCGGCGACACCTACAAAGTCGATTGCGATTACTGCATCGACGACCACATGAACAATGTCAAGGCCAGGCGCAGTCACGAGGTTGACCTTTCACAGAACGTGAGGTCATATCCCACGTTGAAGGCCGTGAGCCGTGACCCGCAGGTCAGGGACCATCTCAACACGTACAGGGATAGCCATCCGAAGAGGCCCATTCTAGCAGGTAATTAGGGTTTGTTTGTTTTAGCTTATCTTAAGGGTTTGGCCACATTGGGCGTGTCATATGGGCTTTATATAAAATCCTGTTCTCTAAGCTGTTCATTGTGGCAGTGTTGTGGAAATCTTCGTAAAGTTCCTTGAAGCTCGTGCATTAACTTAAAATAGCCAGTTGCTTAAGTACACTCCGAGGAAGTTTCAATTAAAAGCACATGTGATTAGGGAACTCCGTGAAGCATCCAGTTTGGTAAGATCTAATCCTGGATTTTCAACAACAAAGAAACATAATTTTATGTGGCTAACAGCTCCATATACTTTTAAGCGATTTTCAAAATTCGTATTGTCTTTGATTGATACACATCCATCATCAACGGTATAATTACAATTCCAGAGGACAGGCGAGCTCAGACCGAGGCGCCCATTCCTGGCTACCGAGGCTACGTTCCCAAGATCGGTCAGACCGAATTGGGTCTCGGGTGCCGATACGCCACGAGCACGAAACAGGGATTCGAGGCATTCTATGGCCAAAAGGCGAAAATGGCTGAAAACGCGAGGCAACCCCTCTCCATTGACAGGTCAGTGAAAATGAGTATGGATTGGTGTAAGGTTCGATTATGTATGCCAGTAAATATCGCCATTTCTTTTTACAAGTTCGAAAAAATAATGTTGTTTAACTCCCTCATCTCCCCTTTCTTTATCCCCATCGTCATTTACACCTCTATCCATCCATTCTTCCTTTTCTTGGTATTTTGCTGGTATTAACACTTTCGGTCATTCTTTACATTTTATTTTTGCTGACATTTCTCTTTCCAAATGCTTCAACTATATCTATATCTATACATATTGATCCCCATGCTCTTCAACACTTTTTTAATCGAACAGAAAACGTAATGTATGATTTAATGTATCATAAACATGTCGGTAACGCGTTGTGCAAAACTCAAAATATTAACTATGAATTTATAATATTAGAAAAAAAATCAAATGTTAAGTCTATAAATATTTCAAAAGACATTTTGTTTCCCACCAGGTCGACGACGGAGCCCCTTATCAACGTGACGGGAACCGTTCCCTACAGCAAGCGCGTTTACGTTCAAACCGGCATGGTCCCCAAATACACCGGATATGTTCCTCGTAAGTATAGACATTTTATATTTTTGAATAATATTTGTTAAACAATTAGTAGACTCGAACCACCCATGAACAATTACAGGCGAATCAATCACGGATTTAGAGGGGCACGCCCGGTGGATGTCTCCGTTTTGCGCTTATACATTTTGTCATTTTATTCGGATCAATTCATGCGTGTGGGACTTTGATATTTCGTATTCATGAACCGAGGCCTCAATTTCCGGTTTTGCAGTGGAACCTGTCAAAAGAACCATTGGCTTATAACTCATACAGAATTATAGCAACATCACATTCAGTTTTCTTTTATTTACCGACCGTAAACGTGAATAATAGAAAAACATTTGTCGACCATGGTATTGGCTTTATATGGCTTTAATATATATGAGCCCTCAACTACATTATGAAGTGTCGTTTGGAATCATTGCTAACCCGGATTAAACCACCAGAAAGACTGAAACACAATTTGTAGCATATATGACATTTGAGATGTATGCTTATTGTGGTGTGTAAAACTGTTACCACCTTTGCAAGTTATGAAATTTCACTCGTTGCGCATTCGATTCGTTTAACACAACTGCTATTTTTCTAAGAAATATTTTAAACACCGTTTAAGTTTTGAAATCTTTCATTTATAGAGTGGGCGTTGCCCAAGTTTATGTTATCAAAAGGCTGCGGTACAAATCAGTAGGATTATGTTTAACCCCTTCCATTCTTCTACGTTATACCAAAAATAACTTGATGCCCACGGCTCTAAATTGATAGAATTGGTGTCCACGGTTAATTCCTTCTTAGATCCGCGTCTGACAATACATATATGATTATGTGGTTTTAGCAAGATTAATGCTATTTTTTTCAATATAATGGCCTGAACAAGAAGGACGTAAAAACTAACCAAATGATGGGCGAACCTCACATCCATGGCATACTAATGGACAAAATGTTACTGGTTTTTTTTTTATAAAAAAAATGCATAGCCCTATAAAGATTGTCCTCGATCATTTGTAAATAATTCTCATCAATAATCATTACTGCCTGTCTTCTATAGGGATAAACTGAATGTTATTGCATGTATGAAAAATACCTAGATAATTATAATTGTTAGCTAAGGAGGCATATTTTACCCTGGTACAGCTAATACTATTCATAAATCATCTAGATAAAGTGGATTATATATAATATCGTGTTTAGGACATTCGTCGCGTTGTTTGCTACCAATCCTTTATCAATAACCATGATACCGTGCATAAATTGTTTGAAAAGATTACTTCAGATTATCAATAACTTCAGTTCGTATTTTTCCTAGTCCATATACACACTTGATCCTTATCATTTATATCACACTCAAACTATGAAAACTATGACGTTTATAACTATTTTATCGAGTAATGAAGTGTGAATTATACTTGATTTGAAAGTGCAGCAACTTGTGTCTTATCATATATTGATAGCATATTTTTTTTCGATTTAATTTAATTCAGACAAAAAAAATACAATAATATTAACACAATGTTTGCAATCAAAACAACACTTCTAAAACAAAACACTGGTTATTTATTATATACAATATGCTATGTCGCATGGCTGGGGCGTTTTATATAGTGACAAACAATGGAGTTATTTCGAATACCACACCGTTTTACTGTCTGCAGTGGGTTTTTTCGTGATACCGGCCATTGTTTGGTCTGGAAAATCTATTCTATTTGAGCTCCAAATCTATTGAAAAGCACCGATCACGTGTTTCTTGATGTAAACAATAAACACGGGATACCTGCAAGTCAATGTCGTCTCTTGCTAGAAACTATGTAAACTCATCGGTCAATAATTTAATGAAAAATAAATGGACGTGCTTGGGTATGAATCCCGATAGAAATAAGAAGTCAACCGTGACGAAACGATTGAAATCTAGAACCTTGACCTGAACATTTTTCGCCATCACGTGTTTTTCTTGGAAAATCATGACAGAGACCTACTTTATATAGGGGATATTGGCATCGATGAGTTATATACATCGAATGATTTTTAAGAAAAAAATAACAAATAGCATGGTTTTTGGGGTAAAGTGGTAAAAATCTAAGAATTAAACATTTACAATGTGATTGTTAAAGAACTTTTTTTCTGCAAACTTTAAGTTTATCATTTTGTATATGACAAGCCAATATTCAATGTTGACAATGATTTCATCTGTAAATATTCTAACATTGATTTGCACTGTTCTCTAAAATGTTATCAAACGAGTCGAAATTAAACGAGCCCTGCGACATACATGATAACTAACTCTTTCTCGCCGATATGAAAAATATCTCTCGGCTACGCCTCGCGATATTTTTCATACCGGCTCGAAAGAGTTAGTTATCCTATATTTATTTTTGTGCACTATAATGATCATAGGATTAATTTAGCACTTATTTTGGCCAGAACCAATAACCAATATATAAGAAAAACATAATCAGTCACATACAAGAGGGAAAGAAAAAAAAAAGAACCAATCCTTGTGAATGAATACCACCTCAGGCATATAATGGGATCCATATGAATTGTGAGCCGATAATGTTGTAGAAAGAAAATTTCGCACATATTGATTGTCGCCTCTTATTAGGCATGTTCTTTGTGTCTTTTTCTGGATCAATTCAAACACTACATTCTTTATGACAAATCCTTAACACGGAAGGTTTATATGAGATAGCAATATTGAACCAAGCCATATTGCATTATGCCTTCCTCGATTCAGGGTCATAAACAATATGAAATCACAATATGGTATGACCTGCCCAAAGAAAATTGCTCAGAGAAAATACACGGAAATAAACGGATTGCGAAAACTCACACTCCATGTTCCTTGTAATAATATGTACCAGGTTTATGCAACAATATTGTACATATGTAAATATGTATCAATATAATTCCCTCTAAACTGAAAGTTATTATGTTGTTACTTATAGCCCTTTAATAAAACCTCCATTTTGAACTGAGAAATAGGTAGGGTATAAATGTGCATGTCTCAAGTTTATCATAGTTATTATCATTCGGACGTCCGCCATATTCCAATATGTATAAGACGTACTTTCGACGTCATTTACAAAAACTACGATCGGGGAATACCCACAAGTAGTTTTGAATTATCTTCTCATTTTATACACGACAAAACTGTAGGATCGCTACATATTCCTGTATTTCTAATCTCACAAGATAGAGTCACGAGGACAGTATTCTAAGCACAGAACTATTTCCTATGCAAATACGTGAAACATAGGTCAATAAGATATATTGACAATGGGGACATAAAATGATAGATTAAATAAGCATAAACAAATCCAGGTCGCACGAATACATGGATCATGAAGGCTTTCTTTGAAGAGAGTTTTTTTGTATGCCAGAAAGGAGTTTGTTAGTCCATTTATTGATACAAGAAAGCGACATAGATTAGCCATATTTGAGCGACCCAAATACATGGTTAGTAAGCATACTCAATATTTTAAGATGGGATATACGGATCACGTTATATTTTATTATGCAATGCTCCTTTCTGTCTTTGTTTTGTCTGTTAGTCTTATTGTATTTAGTAAATGTCAAGGTAAAATAACCCTTGAGCTATTTTACAAGGAATTCGACTAGCTTTATTCTTACGTTAAGTTTCATCGCGATTATTTTAATCTGTGAAACATGTATATTAATATCTAAAAAGTTATTGACGAAAATATTTATACCAATTATACCAGGGGACGGGTTTTACGAAAGTTAATATTTTGAATTCATTAGTATTAGTTTCATGTGCGGAAAGTCATGAGGGCGAACGTAAATGGCGCTCCGTTCGGCCCTTCCCACTCGGCAAGACGTCCACGGACGTCGAGAGAACGACCTAATTTGGGCTCGTACGTAAGTTTTCCGGACGTCCTTATTCGTCGCGGACGTAGAAAAGACGTTGTATCGACGTCGCACCCAATCGGACGTACGAATGACGTTCTTCGGACGCCGGGACGTAAAAGGACGTCCGAAAAACTTACATAGGGGCCAAATTAGGTCGTCCTCTCGACGTCACGTCCGAATAAGACGCACTATGTCCGACCCTTGCCGAGTTGGTTATATCTCATACCAAAAATATATCTGCGCCAGCTCCGCTCTCACTTTATTGTCGCCCCACAACCCCAAACTCCAGCACAAATTTGTCTTTATCCTTTCCTGATTTCGGTTTCGGAAAGTATATCGATTCTTGCCACTTCCTTTAGTGCTTTATGTTCTCAGATCCAAACGACGATGAATCGCTTCATGAGAACATGTATTTAAGGGGGAGACCGTAGCGCTAAGGTAGAATCTACGTTTGTTGCTTGAGCCTTCGACGTGTGTTCCAACACTGACTTACGGAAATACAATATGGCTTATCTTTATATACCAGAAATTAAAACCCATCCATTTCCATCAAGTTTCAATGTTACAAAAAAAATATTTAGATATATTTTATTTTTAATTTCAGAGCGACGATATGCCTTTGGCGGTACCTATGGAAACACCACTCGTTCCCTCGATGTATGCAACCACAAACAACAAAGTTTCGGCGACTACGTTAAAACCAACCCTCAAGCAACCGCCTCATTTGTTTGTTAGTTATGAAAAATGGCATATCAACTGAAACGTCTATTATCCAAAAAGCCATGTTTTAGCAATATCTTAGAAGAGGCAGGACGCTAATTTTTGGAGAGAAAGGTTATGTCACATTTTTAGTGTCAAATGAGTTGTTCAGTTCAAAACCATTTATGATATTTCAAAACCTAAGTTCTAATTGAACTCGTGATCAAAACAATTATATAAAAAGATGCATTGTGTTTTTAAATATATGATTTTTGTTTAAATTATGGAAGATGTAATTAAAAAACCACAGTCCATTTTGACTGGTTTCGTTAAGTATTCCATATTTGTACTCATTTATAGAAGTATTTTTACTCGAATATATCAATACAATTCTTGTATTTAGAAGATATATATAACATTTAAAATGCATAGTATTAAATAGATATGTGATAAATCATAGCTTATCTCATTGTTAAGATTAAAACATAACATAAACATAGATAGTTTTTATGAAACAAAAGTATTACATATTTTATTAGTATTGTTTATACCATATTACCTGTATATTTGCGGCCAAAGCGAATGTGATATTAAATATATATATACTAGTTGTACCTTGTATTCTTCAATGTGCTTTATTTTTTATATAATACATACTGAAGTGCTGGTAAATATATTACACACACTCCTATATTCCCTATTTCTCATTTATGCCTTATAGTATTGTAGCAATTCTAATTTTGTAGATGTTAATTTCGTTTCGAAGAGAACAGGTTCTTAAGGCTAAATTTCTGGCATGTATAGCTTTTATCTATGGTTCATTCCTCTGTCATAGGTCGGATCAAACTGAAATCCTTTATGTTGTACAGGAAATATGCTTCTCCATGCATAATCAATAGATAATAATCACTGTTTTTATATGAATCATTTGAATAATAAAAACAAGCACATTAAACTTGCTTTGTCAGTTATATACTAAGTGTAAAAAATGACTATGTAAGTCACCTGTTTCAGAGCTTGGTTTATAAACTTATAAAACTGCGAACAGTTTAACTATAAAAATATCGAATCAAATGTTGTGCATTTGTACTGTCAGTGCGCGTTTTGAATAAACTTTATCTCAACGAAGATTAATATATTTTTTTCGAAACGAATATTATTCTTATATGAATTATTTGTTGAGAATTATTTATATAAAGTTTGTTTTATTTTCAATCTCGAAGGCCATTATAACACCGCACTCATTCATCACAAGAATCTGGGAAGGGTACTTTGTGTTAAATAAAAATATAAACAATTCTATATCGCACTGCATCTTAATTTTCTAATAAATTACACAAATGCTAGAAATTTTCATTTTGTTTGGATTTTGTGCAGATGATTTTGAAAATGAAGGCATTATCTCATCAATGGCACATGCAATAGGACTCACAGAACAAACTTTTCAGCAGCAATTCTTATCATGTATAGATTATAAGCTGCATTTCTACATTTCATCAGACGAAGCAAGATAGTGATGCATTTGGTTATTTTAAACATAAATCAAGATGATTTTGCTATGTAATATAAAACCATTTTCCATTAAAATCTAACCTTCTCTCACGAAAAAATAAAATTTGTGTCGAATGTGCATAAAATCAATATAACATTTAAACCACATGTCAAGACGTCGAGCCACTGCGAAAGACTTTGAAAAACCATAGTTTAAACTAGGAGGACGGGTGGAAGAATGAGGTTTTCCGGTATTCAGACGTTAAGGGAGGTCTTGGAAGCCATTTTACATATGGTCTTATAAATGCGAACCTCCTTTCGACGTAACGACGTATGTATACGGCCTTTGCCGAGTGGGTAGTTAAAAAGGTGTCCATTGCAGCTTGTCGCATCACAAAATATCAAGGTATTTCCCTGATTTTATCTTCGATGTCAGAGATCAGCCAAAGGCTATATATCATTGTATCACATTATCTGAAGACATGTTATAAAGTTTGACATAAAACCCTTTAACATGTGTCCTATGCTGCTGAAGGAAAAGCGCGATATATTACAATACTTTCTGTATATACTAGAACAATGTATGCGACATAAATTATAGTTATACATTTAAACTATATACAGATTAAACGAATTTTAAGACTACAAAATGTCGGGGCATGCAAATTATGATGATGCGTTGAATCCGAAATATAAAATCGTGGATGTACCTTTACGGATAGCTTATGAGAAATCCTTCGAGAATTTCGGACGGATAGTTCACGATTTTGACAAAGAAGAGGTAAGTTTCGAATCATAATCAAACGGCATATTAGATTTAGTGCATTTTAAATCATGTTTGCGTCCTTATGACTTTATCTACATACAGCGATAGAAAATGTTGTGTCGAAGAATGGCCCACGATAATTGGGAAAGATTACATTATTTGTAGTTAAGCAGAAATATAAATGATGAAGTGCTCATTGCAACATTGGTTTTTGATAACCGCCTGGCACGCCACCAGCACCCACCAACTCCACCCGGGCACAGGCGTAATCGGCAGTCTTGAATACCGTTGACAGGGTTTCTTTAATTTTGGATTCGCCACTGTAATTTAAAAATAGTTAATTTACAGCTGCACCGGCGAAAATGGCGTCCAACAAACATTCATATGCAAAACATGACGTCAAATAATCACAACGTAAAATTAAGAAATACCTGGTGAGTTACCCGTTTTTATATATAGGTTTGGATCACCCCTTGGCCCACAAACGGCTCCCGCCAACTCTACCCAGGTACCGGCGTAAACGGCGGCATAGTGAGCGGTGATTTCGAATACCGTTGGGAGGGCGACCTTCTCAAGACAACGTCAAATCGAAGAATGCTTTAGACACGGATCTATACCATAAGGAAAAAAACAATGAACACCTGCGTTTGCTTAAATATTATATACCAACACATATATTTGCGCCCCGACTCTTTATGAATGAATCGCCCCTGTTCGTGATTAATGAATAATCACCTCTTACATATATACAGGTTTGGATTACCCCTTGGCCCACAAACGGTACCCGCAAACTCTACCCAGGTACCGGCGTAAACGGCGGTATAGTGAGCGGCGATTTCGAATACCGTTGGGATGGTGATCTTCTCAAAGCAATAAATAAGGCGGTTCCGGATGGCGATTACGTCACGGGACGTCTTCCGGCTGACGTCACGCCACAACGACGAACGCATGTGTTGACAAGGGAGGCGAATTATCATCCGGATGGGGGACAGGTAAGGAAGGGATATGTTTATTTATATGGTTCAATGATTGAAAGACATTTATTTTTTTGCATGTTTGATATGATTTTGGCATTGAGATTTAACCAAGTCGCTTGGATAGGTGATATGCTTTCTCTGCTCAAAATGTTTCTTAAGGCTATGCTGCTCAGATCGAAACAAATAAAAGTCAAAACCTAAAGTGCAAACCAAACTATACATTGAGATGTTATGAATAAGAACAGATTCAATATGAAATAAAAACATGACAAAATTTCGGCCTGTCAATGTAATCATTTTATCATAGTTTTATTTGCAAATTTTAGGTGTTCTACCCTACCAATGGTGGCGCATTTGTGTTGCTTCTAGCTGAGCCTGGAGATAATATAAAACCCGAGGACTTCGTTGCGTTCTATTTCGATGGAACATGTGGAGCCCAGATCAAAGCAGGTAAATCATATTGAAATGATGATAAATGCCATTGAATATAATGAATTATCTATATGTCTTCCTCATATCTGATTTTTAAATTCTATATTACGATGGTTTTGAAGCACATTTACCTTCGACGCTTACCTTAGACCTCGCCTTTGAAGTAACAGTTATGATAAATTGCTTTGTTTTTAGACTAATATGAATTTTCGATCTTTTGGGCTTTTGATTGTAAGAACGGCCTAATATACCACAGTTCTTATTCTAAACATGTATAACTTTATTTGGTCGCGTGCGGTCCAGTTGCTCCTAAATCCATTTCAAAGTATCGCTAACCACTTTAACAGCTTAAGGCTGCGTTCACACGTTCCGAAAAAAAACTCAAACACAAGATATGCCCTTTAAAGTCGAAAGCACCTTTGGTATCAAAACACAGTAGTTTATCCCTTCTGTTCACCCGAAAAGCGCATAATATTTTGCTTTTTTATTTCGGGTGAACGCGCCTTAAATCACTACCCTTTAGCTTTGTCTCTTCCATTTCGCTATCATATCAGGCATCTGGCACCAACCCGCTTATCCCCTTGGTGACGAAGCGGTGTTCCGAGGAAAGCAGGGAGCAGTGCGTGGCTGTATTTGTGTTGATACAGTGGATGAATTTGAAGCGTTTCTTAAGATACCAATGTGTCCATCTTTGGCTGAATAAATGATATATTGTCATGTTATGTTTAATCATATTGTATGTTAGGCATAAGACATCAATATAAATTTAAATACTATATTAAGTCGTTTCTCTTTTTCATGTTAATCTAACGATATGTAGGCATATATTTGTGCTTCTACTGTGGGTTCAAGAGGTGATTCCCTCCACCAGTTCGGATGGGCGGATCCACAAGTGTTTGAAGTTGCATTAAAGAATACTTAAGGGGCGCACTCGAGACAGGGTGGCACCTATGTATGTTTCAATAATATATGGTGCGATGCGTTCGCCATTATGTTGATCCACACCTTCAACATCTGTTTTTTTTTCAAATGCTCACCCTATTGATTGGGACATGGAATGATTGCATGTTGTTGCTAAATGGCTTAAATTTTCCCTATGTACCCGCAGGTATATGGCATCAACATGTTTTTCCGCTAGAGGAGCATAAAGTCTATTTGCATTTTTAAATATAAAACTGATTGACACTAAATAATCAAAAGCCTATATCTGACATAATCCAATGTCTCCGATGTGTTACTACAGGTATATGGCACCAACCTGCTTTTCCGCTAGATGATTCCGCTGTTTTCAAAGGCAAACAAGGAGCCGTGTACGCGTGCGTGGTTGTTGATACTGCAGACGAGTTTGAATCGTACATGAGAGTACCGCTCGGCAAGGAATTCGCTCAATAGATATAAGAGTGGGCGGAATGGAAAACATTTCTATGATGTTTTTTGATTAGGCGGAAGATATCGGCCATGCTCAATCTTATATCGGAAGCCAGAATGTGGACAAATTATATTATGTGAACAACCCACGTTTTTTAATCATACTACATTGATGTGAAAATACCAAGATAATAAAAACTATTGATTTATTTTAAAGCACATATGAGAATTACTACAAGAACTATATATCAACTGAGTTACAAGATGAAAGAGTCTTAAATTTTGCACAAGACTTTTTCAGCATAAACTTCTAGTAACAACGTCTTATTTTGAGCATCTGTCATCGAGTATCATTTGCAAAGAAATTATATATGGGGATAAATGTATTCAAACAAGCATATCAAATCATCTTTTCTACTCATGTTTCTTTCATTCTGATAACAATTAACGTATTCTCATAAAAATCCATATGTAATTAAAGTAGGTTCCATGTTGCACACTGCAGCGTGCAATTGAATAGCCTAGAACATCTCACTTCTCGTAGTAAGTAAATTATTGAAGGCATTAAGTGAAAAATGAGTTAATTGCCTTTATTCATACTAAACATTTTAGATTGCAATTAAATACTACATGTTATATTATCTATATGAAATTGACTATAAACATAGAATAAAAAAAACAATACATTCATTACATGTATACAAAAAGCAACACTAATGAAAAAGTAATGAATTTATATCCAAATTAAACTTTGATATAACGATTGCAGGTCTATCTTTACCACTTTTCCCACTATTTTTCATTAAACAAAACGGTTTTAATGTACCAATTCATAGGGAAACAGCAAGTCTGGGCCCATATGCATCAAAAATCTTACATGGCTGAGTGCACTTACATTCTAAGCCAGTAGGTTAAATCTTAATTCATGGCTAGATTTATGTAATTAAACAATTACTATTATTATTTTCAAAGTGAGTTCAAGCTATTCAGAGCATTTCAAATAGAAATTCGATGTATTAAGTGAGATATCGGTGTCGAACTTAGAATGTAAGTGCACTCAGCCATGTAAGATTTTTTATGCATATGGGCCCAGGTACTGTTGTCAACCCTTATGTGTTGTACCAAAACATATATTGGCTTCCAATATCAATCATATAATTGTCATTCAATTACACGTAATTGACAATTCATAAGGACGCAGTTCTATGGTTTAAACAATGTAGACGTTCTTCCTAATCTCAAGGTTACGTAGCTTGTTTCAAAATATTTAAAGAATTAAACACGTTAAATAAACAAACACAAGCTGCGGATCACACAGGAGATTTATATTTACAGTGTGAAGATTTTTTTCTGTGGATGATCTTACATATTTGTTCATGCCTTGAAAATAGAATGATAATTTGAACAAAATCACCGACAATAATATCATATTTCGTTCAGATAATAACATGTAATTATAAGATAACTAGTAAACATTGAACATTATTGATCAATAGTCGTGAAAACAATATTTACACTTTACAATAATCAAGACAATATATAATTTAACGTGGGCAGTAAAATGTAAACAGTCTGCCTTTTATCTTTTATCTTAAATTTTAATAACTAGAGATTAAATGAATATACACACAAATAATTGAGCTATAAATAATGCTTAGGTTTCTATAAATCAACTAGTTTATCACAAGACTACAGTGCCTTGACGTCACACAAAAAAATAAAAGACCATTGTTGTTGATGGTTAAAAGGGTGGATTTTTATATAGTGAAGAACAGTGGTGATATTACTAATAACACATTGACATCACTGTCTGCAGTGTGTTATTTTCATGTAACGGCCATTGTTTGGTCTGGTAAATTTGATCTATTTAAGTTCTCAAACTAATGTTAAGCAACAATCACGTGTGTCATGACGAAAACAATAAACATGGGATACCGGCAAGTCCTTGTCGTTTGTTGCTAGAACGGTGTAAAAACCCCGGTCAAAATTTTCATAAAATATAAACAGACGTGTTTGATTATGAATCCCTATAGAGAAATGTAGTCGACCGTAACAAAACTGTTGAAATCAAGAACCTTGACCTGAACAGTTTTTAGAAATCACGTGTATTTCTTGGAAAACAATTGAAAGGCCTGATTTTCAACGTGGATATTGGCATTGATTAGTAATTTGGATAGCATGAAATTAAAAGGAATATAGCCGATATAATTGTATTAAGAAGTTTAATCTTCTAACTCTAACGATTTATCATACACAATATGATGGTTTTAAACTTTGATTTTATTTGCATACTATGAGTTTAATAATCTATACATGAAAAGCCAATATTCAATGTCAACAAGGATGTCAACTTTTACAATTTTAAAATTTGTTTGCATTGTTGTCTAATTTGTTATCAAACGAGTCGAAATTAAACGAGCCCTGTGATATATAAGATAACTAATTCTTTCTCGCCGATATGAAAAATATCTCTCGGCTACGCCTCGCGATATTTTTCATATCGGCTCGAAAGAGTTAGTTATCCTATATTTAAAAAAAAAATGCCATTTACACATCATATAAATAGTTGATGGATCATTCGTTATCCAAATGTTTAGTTCATAATTAGTTTTGAACTAGCCCTGGAAAACAGAAACGCTTTTGAAGATACTAAAGCTAAATAAGAGGATTTTTTTTTGTGCTCAATTTTTTTCCGATGTACATATGCTTTTTTGTAAACACACTCCAAACAAACGCTCATATCCTACAAATTTGATATATTACATAAACTTAATGATTTAGATATAGTGTTTATTACCGGATTTGAACTATTTCGCGAGGTTATTCATACCAAGGTGCCATTTTATTAATAGATAATCATCAATGCGCCCAGGGTTATTAAGGCACATTTCATGATGTTACCAGAACTGCCACGTCCTCCGTTTTCATCTGCATGGTTAGAAATGCACTGTTATAGTTTGATAAAAGTATAGCACACTTTAATTTCAACTTAGCGTTCACTATGAATCCTTACAATTCAAATGTTATACTTAATTTTAATTATCATTAAATTTATTTAAAACATATTAATTTAGGAATAATATAAGTTAGAAAATGGTAGTATTAAATTGCTGTTTGATATTTCGTGAGATTAATCAAAATTACGAATTACAAAAGAAAAGGAAAATGCACATGCACATACTCAATAAATAAAAAGAGATATTATTTGCCCCTTTCTTGTTAACTGGCTGTTAATGATTAAATTCAAATGCTAATTGTCACAAAACTGAAAATCAGCGATGCCCCATCCATAGTTTCAACATATGATATAGCAATGGTGCCTTTTAGATATTCATAACAACTCATTCAACTTGCAACGTTTAAGAACATAGCTTAACATTAAATGATATTGCTTTGACAATACAAAAATTACATCTCACCTGACTCACCAACCGCAGCTGAAAAAAATCGCAGTTTCAAACATTAGATAGTCTATAAAGCTAATTTAATTCAAGGCATTTAGAACTACAGTATGCTTTAAAAGTGTGCGATAGTATGATTAAGACCATCGGTAGAAAATAAACACAAGCAAATTAAGTATAAGTAATTCATGACATGATTTTCATTTATAAACTTACGTTCTGTTATTTCAGCCGTGTCGATGCGGTAGATCCAACGTCCAGGTACACCCACATTGCTTTCAGAAACCAGGCTATTAAGTTCATAGCTCAGAGAATCGGGGTGCATATAGGCGTTCTCAAGGTCACCAGCATCAAATCCCATGATAGCCTAAAAAATGTATACAATGAGGGCTTTCATCAAACTAGATATTGAGTATATAAGAAGAATGATCACTCTGTGTGAAGGCCAGTAAGGTTTGATTATATAGAACTACATCATGAATTGAATATGTGCAAAAGTATTATAAAGACTTGAAAATGAAAAACAAACGAATTAAGTATCAAATATTCATGTATATTTAGCGAATCACATTGAATTAACGTCGTTATTGTTTAAGGCTCTCATGGGCGTTGATGCTGGTGACCTTGAGAACGCCTATATGCATCCCGATTCTCTGAGCTTTGACCTTAATAGCCTGGTTTCTGAAAGCAATGGTGGTGTACCTGGACGTTCAGAACCCAGGCTATTAAGGTAATAGCTCAGAGAATCGGCATGCATATATGCGTTCTCATGGTCACCAGCATCAAATCCCATGATAGCCTAAATATATACAATGCGGGCTTTCATCAAACTAGATATTGAGTATATAAGAAGGATAATCACTCTGTGTGAAGGCCAGTTAAGATATTTGGTTATATTTTGGAGCAATAAGGTTTTGTATTTAACCGGCTTTCATAGCCAGTATTACACGAAAAATGATTAATATATTGCGAGTATATTGTCTTAGTGCACAATATGTCATGATGTTAATTGCAAATTTATAAAATAATTATCTATTGGTTATAAATAATTTATTTATTAATGGACTATTTATAGGTTAAATTGAGATACAAGTGATCCTTTTATCTAAAAAAAATAAGGTTTTCTGAATAACGTATTATTATATGTTTGGATTACATTATATCATGATTATTTTGACAACTAAAATAATAACATCACTTCTCTAATTAGAGTGTACGTTATAAATACCTCATCTGTTTCAAAATTCAGCTCATAATAGTTGAAAATGGAGTATGTATATTCACCATCTGATGCAATCACTGCCTGGAAAGTGCTCTGCAGTATAAAATAATTATGAGTTGCTGTAATTGAAACCTTGTAATGATAGCATGTTTCATCCCCACGTTTTAAAGATCCCATAACAAATATCTAGGTGACAAATATGCATTTTGTCATCCTTCATTTTAAAAAAATCAGCCTGCATGATGACGTCACATGGTAACTTAATGAAATGGACCTGTTTCTGTGTTTCGTTTTCTTCATATTGCCGAGGCATTACACTATGGAAAATAGATGAGAAAAGTTAAGGGAAAAATCATAACTGAGTTTAGCATTGAACCAACACAATCTTGCTGGCTTCCAAACCTCTAATGTAGACCCTAACACGAAAATATTTATTAAGAAAACAATGCAAATAGAATTAAAACTCACAAACATAATCCAGCGATTACTAATTGTCACCCCGCTATTTAAATGACTCATGCATAATCAGAATGCGGTCTTAAGTATGATTTTTCCTTTGTACAGGTTAAGGGGTGCTAAGCGCAGAAAATATAAAACCATACAACCTTTTGTTCAAAGTCATTATCCCATGCGCCTTCGACCCAGGTGGCTATGAGTGCGTGAGTGGTCGATCCGTAATCAAGTCCAGCAGATATAATAGCATTGTCTATGTCGCTTAGAACGCTGCTCGAATCGTCGTATCTACGAATTTTAAATTTCTATTTATTTTACTGTACCCTTCGGTCTTAAGGATTGACTCTTACTGGATTCTGATAGCTAGAGTAATATTCCAAACAATAGTATACGTAGATAAGTTTCTATACATATGAAGGTTATATTGTAGACAAAATGTGAAGAATCAAATAAAGATTTTTCAAAATAAATAGAATGATCATTTAATACTTTAACCTGTAAAATATAACACCATCACTGATGTCTTGATCCGTGTTAATTTCTTCCCAATAGGCGGCAATGATCGGTTGGTCGTTGTTGGGAAATGCATGGGATATTGAGCCGTCGTTAGCATTGACAAACGTTATTATGCCGTTAGTACATACCTTGAAAAAATATACCTTAACTTGATATCGATTATCGAATAGTATAAAGATGAGTTGTTAGATCTATACACTACGAGCACATCGTAACAGTATATAACTCATCTAATTTTATCTAAAGTCTGCATTTATTAGTTGAACAATCCCACCTTTATGTAAATGAGTTAAGTGCAAATTAGATCAATACTTTCGTTATTTACTGTTAATAATAGAGCAATAATTTAATTGAAATAAGCATAAATAGCCTAAGCGCTTTTCTTTAAAACTTTCTATTACACTAAGAAATATATTGGAATTATTGGTTGATTACTTACATACATAGATGAATACTCAGTTGCATAGAATGTAAAGGTTTCACTGATTACAATTTCCAAACTACACTCGTTCACGACATCTATAATACGTTGATCTTCAACCAACAATCCGAAGTCAAAAAATATATCTGGTATATAACTCAATTCCTCGCCTGCAAAGCGTCAGAACTACATAGCTCAAACAATCAGTTTTTTGAAAATAATATATTTCCAATAAATTGTAATAGGTCAAGTATATTCAATTATTTGAAAATTATATATTTTTAATAAATGAAAACAGGCAATATATGGGAATTTAAACCGTTGCAAAAAATAATGGTGCATTGTTACAATAATACAAACACATTTTAAACATAACAGGTTCCCGGCCCTATAACGATATTAATATCCTGTACATTGATTTAATTAAATTCAAATAATTAAGCTCACCTCCCTCTTGAGTTCCTACCGCTATGTGTGATTCTGTATAAATATATGGTAATATGTATGTAAAACACAAATCAAAATTGTCAAACATATTATTGTAAATATCTTATTTATGTTCCAAATAAAAATACAACTTGAGCTTAACCTATTAACAATGTTATTATTGTTTTTACAACTAAAACGTACAAAAAAGTTATGAAACCAGGATAATGTTATCAGCAAAATGATCAAATGGATTGCTCAAGTTAATAAATGAATATAAAAACACACATAAGCCATTATATTAGTTATATATATATATATTCAAAGCCAGCTCTTGCAATGATTTTCAAATAACGACATTATTTAAAGGATATTGATTTATTGATTTTATGCAAATTACCTTAACAATTATAAGGAAACTAATCATCCCAATCAATACGATCATAGATGAGAAAATTTATATATATCCTAATAGGCAAAGGAATACGTTTCTTTCGTACACTCACCGTATGGGTCGGTGATTGTTGCAGTGTCTATTCGATAAATCCAGCGCCCCGCCACACCAACATTTGAGTGTGTTAATAGATTAGGGAAGAGACTTTGATCCAATGAATAAGGATGCTGATAGTTATTTCCATCAGCGGTAAAGAATCCGATAAATACCTATTCAGTTAAATTACGAAGGCAAAACAAGAATTGATATACACATTAATTCATCAATTTAAACAATGAATTAGAAAGACATTGGCACATGCGGCTTCTTGGTAGATTATATTTAAAGAAAGCGGATGTTTTAGCACTTGATACCTTTTAATACATTTTGATAAAAAGCAACATTTGAGAGGGTTTATTTTATACAATTCCTTATGTTACATCCTGATTGCCTATACGAAGATTTACCTATACGCATGTGTAGGTAAATAATAGTGATATATATTATTCATATGCTTTAGAAAGGCCGTTTATATGGGGATGGAGGGAATAATTACAGTGTGAAAAGACCTCTGGAAAAAAGTCAAGCTGGAAAAGTCCAGTGACACAAGCTCATTTACACCGAAATGACCTAATTGTTTTTTTTTTAAATACAATTTTATACACATTTGCATACTCATCGGAATAGACGCCCATTGCACATTTCAATAGCTTTTCAGTTATGTAAGTATGTATAACATAAAATCATATATTAGAAAAGCATTGTAGCGATTGTTTGGACAACGCTTTTGTTTAATCGTTAATTGAAATATAATAATATTGTGTTTTTTTCTGAATCATTGATCATTCGCAATCTCGAAGTCACTTATTCATCTTTCGCAATCATATATATTTTGAAATAATACGAATAATAAGTATTTGTTTACATATAAAGACAACTGAAAGTTTACCTTCTGCCAACTTAGAGTTTGAAATATTTGGCCGTTTACCTATTGTACAGAAATGTGAGGATTGTTTTCCAATGGAAGTTGTTCGATGGTTTTTTTCTGGATTCGTATTGATTACCCTGGTTACTTCAAAATGTATAAAATAACGATTTCGTTTTTGTGTGGGGGATGTGTGTATGTGTGAGTGTGATAACAGATTACTTTGGAACTGGTATCTCTATTTCAGTTTTCACCGGTAAGATAAAGATAAACAAAACTGCTCTTCTTATTAATATTAACTTTACATTTATATATGATTAACATATACAATTGAGACTACCAATGGACAATTAAGAATAGACAATAAATGAATATATGAGCCCACATTGTTGTCTAAATATGACTTATTATGCTCCATTTTCTACACTTAATCCTTGAGGATTAAATAGTTATTAAATTTGTTGTTACTGTCATTGAAAATCATGCAGAAAAAGAATGTCCCTTATGAATGTCCCTTATGACACACAAACTGTATGTATTAATTGTGCAGAGTTTTTATTTTTTCTTTATCTTGATATAAAAAAATCGAAACAATCTTACTGAAGAGTTTTCCTCATAATCCATCTCCACGTAATGAAATATGCAGTATGTATATGTACCATCCGTAGCTATTGCGACTTGCAGAGATGCCTTTGCAAATAAAGAAATCATTTTGAAAAAAAAACATTTATATAAATGTTGAGGGATGCAACATTAACACTGACATCCGTTTAAATTGAAGCACACATATTATTAAAATTTGTTTAACTTATTCGATTTTCGTCCCTCAAGCTGACATATCTGGACAAATTAATATCATTTCTATAATTCATTGAATTTAAATCCAATGTTGATAAAAGTGTAACTTCTTTATAAATCATTGTGGGTCTCATTTATAGTTAATCAGAGTTGAAAGAACTGCTTTTTTTAATGTACATTATATCACAGGAAATTTATTTACTTCATTGTTGTCGCTATAGTAAGCGGTCACACGGAGATACGTTGCCAGAAATGCAAACGTGGACGATGAATAGTCAAAACCAGCGGAAATGATAGCTGAGTCAATTTCATCAAGAACGTCTCCGTAACTTATAGACCTAAATACATAAGACTAAACATAATGCTGATCAAATACTAGTAACCATTAAGAAACCAAGTTTGGTACCAAGTTCGGTACTAGTTATTATTATTTTCTGTTTCTAAGTCATTTATTTGTACATAAAAGTGTTTTGTTTTCACAGATATTATAATATAATTTCTAAATAGATACGTTAAAATTGATTTTAGACAAACTAACCTCTCTGTGATGAAATCGATGTTTTTATAATAACCATAAAAAGACATACTTACAATTTTACACTTAGATTTTCACATTCAAATCATAAAAGCAGTAAGAAGATTCCGTATTAATAATAAAAAGTGTTATACCATTTCAAATCAACTTACTGTGCAAAGTATATCAAACCATTGTCTATCGAAAAATCATCTAAAAATACCGATCAATGGTCTACCGGAGCTTGAACCACCGAACGAAATCGCACCATTTGTACACACCTCAAACGAATTAATAAGTCTTATATTAATATTTATCATCTGCTTATTTTATAGTGAAAATGTGCTCTTGCTTTGAATTTAGTCAATGAAGTTAAATAGATAATATAGCAACTCAAATTAGCATCGACTTAATTCATATTTCTAAATCAAAACAGAGTTATTAGGAGACACATTAATTTAATATTTATACTTACTAAGAGGTTGTCATATTCTTCATTCAGAAATGTTATGGACGTATCAAGTGCAATATTATCTGAGCATTCGCTGTACGAAGCTTCGCCAATAACATCGTTGCCTCGCAAAATACCATAATCAAAAAGCAAATTTGCATATACACTAATGATAAATCCTGAGAAAAGTAACACTTTGCGTGAGAACATTGTACACTTTCTATCTGTGAGAGATCGCTTAACTACGATGATTTGCGACTTAACATACAAAGTGATCCACATAGAGTAATAAAACTATTTTTATATTGGCATATTGATTAAATATCAGGAGCTTCACATAAAACGTTTACGAAACATTCTTAATTCTATTACAAATACAAATAGGAAAATAAAATAAATGGTTTAGTTTAGACTATAAGCATATTCATATAACAATGATAAAATGTCTATACATTTTAAATGAGATGATGATACTATCTTACATATTCATACCAAAATATAATCAAAATGACAAAAACAAATGGATTACCATCGGACAAAATTGTATTTTTTTCGAGAAACAAACTACATGCCAATTAGATTGTACAAACCTAAACTTGGTATTTCAATATATATTTTCATGCATTATTGCTATGAACACAGAAACTTACACACTCAAACCCCAAACTGACTCAAAATAACTCTTCCATATACTTTCGTAAAGTACATCTTATATTGAAACTTGATGTTTGCACAATAGTTTAATTTAGATACTTATTATGTTTGTCAATTCTCAATTTGACTGACAATGTTAGGAAATTTAAGCTTATAAATTATTGATAATAATTTAAAATTTGATTTGTAGTATGTGTTGAAATACACTTATTCGATTCGAGAAGTTATTTGAGCGCACGAATGTGACTTAGATTAGAAACATGTATGACTATTTCTTATTAATCAGTGGATATTCAATCGTAACTATTCGACAAATATCAATGAATACTCATAAGGTGTATCTATCTGTAAATTAGACGAAGGCTAGCATATCATATTATGCTATCCGATACTAATAATTCACGCACACATTCGTTTCTTTTATGTTTTAGAATTGCTTTTGGTTTAGCTGAGTTCAAATACACACATGGATTATGGGTGGCGGGATATATATTAATATACAAATGTTTTGTACCCGTCTATCAAGCTTGTTTTGTTATCCGTCATCGTGCCAGATAGATACGTTATTTGATTGTAAAAGTATTTTCCCTGATATATCTGTCAGGGTGATATCTCTGATTTGATAAAACAATAAAGGCTCAAAGACTACAAAATATACCGTGTCATGCAATGCAAAATTTCCAATCAATATGTATTATTAACCGCAGCTAAGGTTATTTTAGAAATGCTGAAAAACTGTCAATTGTTTCTGTATCATATAATAACAATAATGTAATGTTTGAGTCCATTTTCTTTCAAAGACATGACAAATCTATTTCTAAACCATTCTATAAAAAATATACCCTTTCAATGCAGTTGTGCTATATGATTTTTCGATTTTTATGAAATAATTGTTGGAAGATGTGACCTAACAAAATTGGTTTGTTCATTTTACAATACAGGACCGGTACAGTCCTACAAGTAACGATATTCAATCTCTTTATTTCTCGTGATGTGTTTCGTTTTAAACAAGCGCGGCTTAGGTTTGTTATCTATATTTGTCTTGTTTAGGTTTGACCTTGTGTTTCATTGTTGTAAAGCAAAAAGCTTTATTGGTAAACTATATTTTGCAAATCAATATTTCACATGATATATCAAACTAAAAACAAACAGGGTTTCTTTTTTCGTTTAGAGTTCAAACATGCTACAAACTATATATTGTATAATTATTTATACGTACTCTTTTATTAAATTGCCCTTCTCTATATTGGTTTTCTAAATGAAGCGCGAGAGTTGACAACAAAACAACTGTATGCTTGGGCATTTACGGTTTGCGGCTCAGGTTATTTGTAAATAATATATTACAATAAATGAATTAACCAGAGAACAAGAGCACGACATGCGTTTCACAAAGAATAAACCCAAAATAATACGTTCTCAAAGCATTTGATATGCATCTAAATTGAATGAATAGCAGGGACACAAATGAATAACTTATTATATAGAGCAAAGCAACATATAACAGGATTATTATCTTTGGATTTCTTTCAAAACTTATTTGATATGAAATGATGAACGTTAAGAAACATCCATCATACATTAAAAACTATTTATGTGGTTTTACATTTTTCTATAGAACTAATAATTGCTTTTACATGTTTTTTTTTCGTGGCGTGCTTCTTTATCGTATGTTTAGCGTTTACATAATATGGCTATTTTATCTTCAAGGCTATTGAATCATTCCTTAAAGAATTTGAGAATGTTTATACATTACCTGAGGCAAGGACGTTGTCATTATGTGTTATTGGATGTAATTCTTACCGCGAGTCTTATTTTCACCGCACACACAGGAACATCACGTTTAAAACGTCGACTTGATGTCCCTTATATGTGTGACATTACACCGACAAAAAAGTTGCCTTCTTCAATATCATAAATTTCTAGTTCCACATAACTATGTTATCTTTACGTTATTACCTAATTCAATTTCATTGGAGAGAACCGTTTCGGCAGAGTGGTAGAGATTTTGTCATGATCAATTTTTCCATTTGATAAATTATTGAACTTGATTGTTCTGATATTTTATGATGTATGTGATACTCACACTGCAAATATAAAATTGTGAGATTCAATAATACAAAACAACACTGTATGACGACACACGATGTTTTGCTGAAAGAATTTAGTGCTTAATTATATCAAATTAAGCTATTCAATGCTAATAAGTAAGCTAAACATCAATTTAATTTGAGCATATACAATGCCTATGTTATGGCATAATTCAGATATACGCATGAATTATGAGTGGTGGGGATATATAAATGTTGTTTTCCTGTCCTTGCGAGTTGAACATCATCGACCAAAATTTATTTTATATATTGGGATTCATAAAAAGACACACCAAAACTGTTTTATGCATTTCAATAGTCAAAGTAAGATAACAATGTCAAACTGATTTCTCTGATTTAATAAATAGTTAATTACAGACTAAAGATTGAAATATAGTATCTACCCTGGATGTGTTATTTTATGCAAATTTACAAAATCAAACTATATTAGTAACCGCAGCAAAGTTCATTTAGGAGCTTCTGAAAAAGGCAAAGATAATCCGAATCATATATGAAAAGTCTTCTTGTTTGAGTTTTCTTGCGAAGACCGGTCCTGACAAAGTTATTACTGAATCAATCTATTAATAAAACTACAAAATATACCTTATTTAATGTAGGTGTGCTGTATGATTTATCGATGTTATATAATCTTATTGTTTGAAGGGATTAAGCCTATTTTTTTCATTTTACAAATAAGACCGACAAAGTTCTAAAAGTAACGATATTCAATATCTTTATTTCTCCTGCGGGTTTTCGTTTTAAACAAGCGCAGCTCAGGTTTGCGAAATACAATTGTCTTGTTTATGTTTGACCTTGTATTTTTTAGGTTTCAAACAAAATTTGTTTCGGCAAAATGGAATATACCATATTGAAAGGAAAGGAAACAAGGTTTCTTTTTTTTATTTAGAGTTCAAACAAGCTATCAACTATGTATTGTATTACTGTTTATACGTACTCTTTCATTCAAGGGCTCCGTCTTTGTAATGGTGTGTCAAATGAAGCATGATCGTTGATAGTAACTTAACCGTATGCTTGTTCATTTGCGGTTTGCGGTTCACGTATTTAATAAATATAATATTTTAATAAATGAATAAACTAGATAGTAAGAACACGAAATGAGTTCAACTACAAAAAATACATCCTCAATTTATTTGATGTGCAGTTTAAATAAATAAACATACATTATCAATTATTCACATTCTAATATAATATCTTTGTTTCGTTATACTGTTTATTATAGATAATTTGATAAGTTTTGCGCTTTTAGTCTCGTAGTATGTTCAATTATCGTTTATATGATAAACCAATTTTGGATAGTTTATCGTCAAGACTATATGATCATTTCCAAAGGAATTTAAACATTGCCTGAAGTCAGTACACATATTTGAGATTGAACGTGACTCCGTTATATTAAACTTTTGATGGTGCTTAATCAAGGGTTCATAAAAAAGGAAAACTGTCTTCGAACTAAGGGCGTTTTCATTGTGTCTTATTTGATGTTATTCTTCCCATGGGTCTTATTCTCACCACGTACACAAGAACAACGCCAATAATCCGTTGACTCAATAGTGTTAATAAGGGTGACATTGATCCCACGTAATGACCACAAGTATCGCCTGCTTCTATTTCATAAATTATTGGAACCACTTAAATACATTTTTATTACGTCATTTCCTCCTGACATTTTATAAGAAAGAACTGTGTCGAAGAGTGGTAGCATTATTTTACGATAAAAGTTATCAAATGATGTAGAATGATAAATGATTAAGCCTTTGTTGTTTTGATATTTAAATTACATATGTGAAAATAAATTGAAAATATTAATGCTTTAACAATTGCGAACAACAATGTATGACGACACACGATGTTTTAATGAAACCGTTCAGTGCTGTTCTTTAAACAATATCCTTTCTTTACACCCATCCCTGTTGTTTGTTCTTGGTGGTTAACGCAATAATTGGTATCAATAGAATGATAAAAATACTGATAAAATTTTGATCAGCATCATTTATGTATCATGTTTGAGTAATTTTGGAGCCTTATTATACGTCGACTATAACTATATTTTCACAATTTCGCCACCACAACAAAAGAAAACGCAAATAAGCGATGTGGGACGTGAGTTTGCGTCATTCACATTTTATATGAATAAACATTTAAACATTTATATAATATCTGTAGCGTATAATCTCCGCATGCAACACATCGGATATGGTAGTCACAAAGTTGAATTTGATTATATATAATGAATAGATGAAAATCATGTTGGAGAGTAGTTGGTCACACACAGACGTCGACAGAAAGTTTTAGATGGCTTTGTCAACCATTAGAAGACTGAAGTAGAGACATATGCTGGCTCTGTACGGAACCACCAATGATCTGGCCAACAACGAATTCGAACGGCTCATGTGCGGAATCAGTTCATGCTGCTGCAGGAATATGGGCTATGCACTCACAGGGCCTGCGTGACTACTCTTAACAACCATCGGCAGCGTATGCAACGGGTTCAGCTTTAAGATGTCACCAGAGTTGGTTGGGGATCACCTCTTCTTGTCATTCCAGGAAACTAAAGTGCTTTGCTCCACGCAAATACCATTCTAGATGCCCACGTCGTACCACACTGTTCACACAACCTTCAGGCCATTTTTTCTGCAGGATAACGCGCGACCGCGGGTTTATGTATGGCCATTCATCGGACTATCAACGTACAAACCCTAGACTGACCTCTGATTTATCCTACCGGAATCCAATGGAGTATATCTTGGGATATTCTCGATCGGATTGTTTGTGCCCTAACTACAGCCTCACAGTTTCGTGTCAAACTGAGACAAGCGCTCATCAAGAAATGGCATCTGATACATAATTGATTCCATTGATATCGCGACGTGTTGATGCCCTTATACCGACTCGCGGAGGACATACAAGATATTAAATGAAAAAGTTTGCGTCTTTGATATGTTTATATATGATTATAAATGTATGACGGAATATTGAATGAGGTACACCTAATTGTTTGAAATAAATAATTATGAAACTATATTTGCGTTTTTACTTTGCTTCATTAAATATTGATATAGTGTTTGATACTGGTGAAGGAGATTAAAAGTATTATACGTAAAATGGTGTCAGACGTATTTGCTGGCATCGGGAGTCGGCCCAGAATTTTGATCATAATGTGAGAATGGGGCGGGAGAAAACGACAATATGGGATGCAAACTTTTATTTGGTTAATATATGTTTATAATCTTTTTAATTAAATGGTTTCAGTTGCACATGCGAGTACCAATTGGTGCGAAATTCACGAAATATTTGAACGGTGCGAGAATTGGAAACACATCTCCAGTCTCCAGTTTTAAGGAAATATTTCATATATACACGTTATCAATCAAAAACTAAAACTTACATGCATCGATTTTTTTACTACTGTTTGATCGATGTTTAATTATTAGAGTTTAAAATTTGTGCCAAGGATGCGCGCTCACTTAAGTGATAGCTAGAATAAGAGCATGTCACAATATATAACATTTACGCACGTCCACTGAAGCAAGATTTTGACATATAAACGCTAACCGGGAAATATCACGATGAAGAAAAGGCATCCGATACCGATTCACATAATTGTACGTCAGGGGAACTGGGTATTTCGAAAATATATTAACACTACTCTCGCTCTCATACTTTTGCTTCAGTAGTCGCACATCTCACCCCTTAGATGTCTAACAATTATCTTTTATAAGGGCATCTGCTGCAGCAGTTTTTATACACATTATTCTATTAACTCAAACGGTGCATGAATTCTTTCTTGCCCATCAAATCAATTGTCCATGGCTTTTTATTTAAAAAAAAATACAATAGAGCATATAGACCTCTTTATATATCCCTTAATAAAACAACGTATGAGCTGTGTTAAGTATACAGATATATCTAAGTTTTGTGAAGATTAGGCAGGAACCTTTTGAAGATAGATTCTTTTTACAAATAACTTGTGACATAATCTGAAATCACCATGGATATTTATAAGAAAAACACATCATGCCACATAGATGGGTAAAATGTAATCTTATTTACATAAGAATATGTATAGAAAACGCATAACGCTTAATTAAAATATGAGAAATAACATTTAGATTTCAGGATATCAAAATAACACACATGAACAAATGGAACAAGAAAATAGTTTTGAATATATTGTATCATGCAGGTTAAAAATTTTGATTACTAAATATCCTGTAGGTCGGCCATAATTATTTGCTCATATCCAATAACACAATTAAGCTATTTATTAATTAACATTAGTTTGATTGAAAATTGATCAAAACAACATTCAAAACGATATATTATTGTGCGTTTGAAAACGAATACCACCGTTTATTAGCGATTGTTAAAAAATTGAATATCATTTCGTTATAATAATCACTGAACTTTTTAAAACTCTCTTTGCTGCAATTACACTCAAAATTGCAAGAATCTACCTCTTTCCTAAATATGCCCTATATTGGGAATTGGAGCACTTTTCGGGGCTGAAAACGGCTAAGTCCACCATGTAAAGTGAATGGCGGACTTTCAGCCCCGAAAAGTGCTCCCATTCCCAACATAGGGGACATTTGGGAAAGAGTTAGGGTCTTGTAATTTGGAGTGTAATTGCAGCAAAACAAGTTACATAAATTTTTGTGAATATTATAACGAAAGCATATTTCATTTTTTTAACAATCGCTAATAAACGCTGGTATTTGTTTTCAAACGCACAATAGCCATTTCTATTATGTTACTTTATTGTTCCAAAATAATACACATGAACACATGAAACAAAAAAGAAGTCTTGAACATATTGTATTATGGAGGTTAATCATTTTAATGACTAAATATCCGGTATCTCGGCCGTATTATTTACCTAATATCAGACATTACAATTGCGCCATTTATTTCTTTAATGTAGTTTGATTGAAAATTGATTGAAACAGCTTCAAAAACGAGATTATAGCCATTACTATAATCAATTTTATATCTAATTCATTAGAAGCGATATAATAGGGTAATGGTTTTATTATAACGCATGATTTCAATCGATTCCTTTAAGGAAATACCAAGAAGTCAATAACGGAAATACTGAATTGGCAAAAAACAACAATCAAGAATTGGTATCCTGGGAGCCATATGGACTCATGACTAAATCACGTTTCAAAAGGTAAAACATAAGTATTGTGATGAAGGATAGAACTTATATAAAGTATTTGCATCAGGCAAATGTTTTATCACACTTTGGTGAAATGTTCCTTTAATAATCTTTCATATATAATGTATACGTATGATCCTGAAATCAAGAAAGTACTCTTCCGGATTGAAAAACAATATCAATTGTTGTCCAGATGAATATAAATGTATACTTAATATTAATAGACGGGCTTGGAAAAATATAATCGCATTGAGTTTTGCCTTTATGCTGATCTATATATCGTATAGTGGATTAAAGGCTTTGCAGAGCTCACTTCATGTGCAGGAAGGTATTGTTAAAATAGATTTAAACAATAATTAAATAATTTTAATGAGAGCCCACTTATGGAAGTTGTTTTTAAAAATTGTCAATGCAAACGAATTTGTATACGAAATTATGAGAAAAATATGGTTAAATCGAAATTAATCTTAATATATGTTAACCCTATACTCTATACCCTGTATCAATTCACTTTATATATTTTTTTCCATATGACAGGTATGGGCACAATATGTATGAGTATTCGCAATGCAACCCTTGTTTTGTCTTGCTTATTCGTATCACCGCTTATGATAAGGGTTTTCAGTCACAAATGGACAATTTCTATCTCCTTGATGGGGTTTGTTGTATGGATGGCTGCAAATGGTTACGGTGTATGGGCCACTATGGTTCCTGCATCGGTTGTTAGCGGGTAAGGCTGTTTAAACTGTCAAGTTTGATTTCTATTTTGATTTCAGAGCTTCAACAAACAGTATCTCCATAATATGGGTCAAATGGACATGTTGTTCAGTAAACCGTTTCAAAACAAAACCTAACAGACACGGTTGTTTATTATTATTGTCTGATAAGTTAAAATGTAACAACAAGAAAGAAAAAAAAAACTAGAAAAAAACTTTAGTCAGTCGTCAAGTCAATGCACTAACTTATACAATTGTAGATATTTAGTTACCTGCATACTTTCCTTGTTCAATGAAATATAGTAATATACATTTGTATTTATTATGATATTTGTAAATAATAAGAATCATTTTAGGTTCTTTGTTGCACCTTTATGGGTAGCTCAAGGATCCTATATGACTATTTTGGCGACCGAGTTTGCTCGAGTTAATAAGGAGGATCAACAAAGTCGGATAGCCGTTTCCTTTGGAGTACTGTGGTTAATCTACTCATCTGGTAACTTATATTTAGCCTAATATTCTTATAAGGTCTGGGGTCTAATTCGTTCCTGAATAATTGCCAGAGAATCGGTTATTACATTAATACTAATACAAGAAATTCGTTCTCTTGCTGTGACGGAAATCTAATCTTATTGCCCATAGTCATTTAAATTTGGACTGTCCGTTATAGAAATGTAATCAAATGTTTATCGAATAACTCTCACGTAGCATCCACTTCATCGCAGCTGGTATCTTTGGTAATGTCATTTCATCTACTGTGCTAAGAGTGACACCTGCATCACATGTAAACCGAACATATTCGGACATTGAAAAAGTGTGTGGAATCAACTATTGCCCGTGGTATGAGCTAGAAGGGAGAAATAGAGATGGAATCCCTCAAAGCACTGTAAGTTTAAAGTATGATATACTTATTTTTTTTCAAATATGAAGAATTTATGCGCTGGTGATAGTGCACTGGCGCGGGATGCAATTATTCGATATTTGTTTCTTTAATAATGGTCCATGCTTACCAGGTACAAAGCCTATGGCAAAAATGATTGAAATAAATTACGATTAAATATTAAGTTAAACGTATGTATATTTTCTAAGCATATATTTCCAACTTTTAAAATTGATCAATTTAATAAGTTGTCTATATTGTTTCACAGATATGGACACTAGTTGGAATCTATATTGTGATTGCACTATGTGCCGTTTTGATACCGATTTTGTTTCTTGATCATCTACCGCAACATTTGGTGAAACACTCAACACTCACAATTAAGCAAGAATTAAGAAAACTGAT
This sequence comes from Hydroides elegans, assembly GCA_001703475.1. Taxonomy (NCBI): domain Eukaryota; kingdom Metazoa; phylum Annelida; class Polychaeta; order Sabellida; family Serpulidae; genus Hydroides; species Hydroides elegans. The sequence continues at coordinate 15,321 of LQRL01062116.1, read as the reverse complement.
TTTATCAACATCAAAACAAACAATGCAAAGGAAGCAATTACTTCTTATTCCATTGACAATATATAAAGGATTGGAAAGCAGCTTTTTCTTTGCCGAGTTCACCAAAGTAATTTTTAATACCATCTTGTTCACGCATCAAATAAAGTCACAACACATCGACTTTACGAAAAACAGCTAAATCTTATCTTATATCTAATATTAAAACCCATGATATTTTACAATACTTGGCTTTGATAAAATATACCTCAAAGTGATAATGATAATCATATGTAAGTTCATCAACCAAAGCTTAGCAATAAATTCATCAATACAATTGTCATCTAAGATTTTTATTTGAACCAGGCTATATTCTCGTTTTTTTAATGCAAACTATGTTTTGTGCTCTCCCATGTGTTCTTTATCGCATTCTCAAAAAAAACGCAGGTCGGTTACATCTTAATCAGCTTGATGTTTGAGATTTCCATAAACAAATCATTATCAGTCATTAAACGACTCACATGTTACCGCGCTATTATAATTGCAGTCGTGGGTGACCTGCACACTTGGTATTAGCATGATTGGTTTCACAGCCATTCCCTTTTCTGTCATGGGAGCAATTGCATCATTCGTAAGTGGTCGCCTGGTTAAGTTTACTGGTAGATTACCGATATTCATAGCAGGTAATTTAATTTTAAATAGTAATGAAAAAGAATATAAGTAAGAAAAACATGATCAATTAAATTAGATAAAAGAATATATATATATATAGATTACATATTCGATTTCATTATTGCTATTCAATCATGTATGGTTTATGGAAGTTGCTCTTGCATTTCATTTGTCTATTCAAAACTCCTTAAGATATAATTCGATAAATTTATTTAGCATGTGCTACCTGATGCTGCTTTCTTTTTCATTAAAGCACTGTGTTTAGATATTACAAACCAAGCATTGTTGATGTTTTGGACGGTGGATTCCAATACTATATGGTTTTCCTTTTTGATACCAACAATTTGGGGCATCACTGATGCTATTTGGGATACTATGGTCGGAGGTAAGCTCATACTGTCACAAACTGTTTAGTGTTTAGAAATATTAGTTTTGATTTATAAGTGTATTGATTATTACAAAACAGAAAATTATTCTTTATGTCAGTGTAACAAAGACACATTCGAAGTCATGCACGCGCATCTAGGTCACTAAAATTAGAATTAACATATTAAAAAATTGTTATGTTGTTTGCTCATTGAACGTATGTTCATTTCAATATATGGCAAAGCTTTATTTGATTTCAATTCAAATATATGCCATCACTGATTTTATTGACCTGGATTTTCACAGCATTTAATATTAAATTCTTTAAACAGCAATGTATGGAGCCTTCTTCAGTAATAATTCCGAAGCAGCGTTCTCTAACAATTTACTCTGGTGGTGTCTGGGTTTGACAATGGGCTATGGCTACAGTAGCGTTTTGTGTACAAAGACAAAACTATTGATTCTTTTTATAGTTTTATTGATTGGTAATATCTGTTATTTTGTTATTGAATATATAGATTACAAAGAGAAAAGTATAGTGGTTGAAATAAATGAGGAAAATTCAACAATGATTAGTAAGGTAAAACATGATTCTACGTTAGAGTCCAATAACGATATGGTAAAAGGGAAAAAGTAAATTCAATATTTTAAATCTGCAAAATCAATTTTGATAAAATATGTTTTTTGATTCGCAACATGATATAAATCGCTTAAGTGCATTAAATATTTGTTTTATTGTAAGTGTATTTGAGTCAATAGTATAGCAATAGTAATAGAATAGTTATAGTAATAGTATAGTAAAATTTACTTTAGTGATAGATTACAACCGAGGCTGTTACGAATAATCAAAATATAATCACCAATAATCAACAAATGAATAAATATGAAATAGAAGAGACTTCTATATATTTGATTCACTAATTCTATATCTCAGCTCGAATATTACACATCGTATTTAATAGACTTCTATTGTGATATAACTCTATACCATGGATACGTATGTGTGTTTCCAATAAACCAGAGCTTATATATTCACAACATTGTACAATATAGAAGAACTGACCAAAAGCAACTTCACATTTAGCAATTGCTATGGAAACATGCATTGAGTTGAATGATATATGTGCTTTGTGCCCAGTAGTTACATATGGGATCAAAATCCCTTATTGTACAGGGCTCATTCATATAGCGCAATTATACATTGTGCCGAATGTGTTTGCAGCTAAAACGGAATATATTTATTTTTCGAGTTAATAGCAAAAATGACTTGATACTTTTCTCTAAGCTCTTCTTCAATATTTAAACAAGTTTTCCTATATTGCTTTACTTTTCAACACTATTCTGCATAATTATACCCTTGTTGATTTAGGTATGTTGACAAATTAAGTTTATATTTATTGGCTGATCAAATACGTACATGTAAGCTACATAGTGAAAATTAATCAAACATTTGCTATCCACTCGTTACTTAAATTTTCAAAGTCATTACAGTGAGCTTTAAGCCAACGCATTTTATCGAAAACTTAATGCAAACCAACGTTAAGATTTGCATCTAGATAATGCATGATCAATATTATTATCTATTGATTATTAAGAAAATTGTGAACCAAAACATTATATTTTATTTACTGAAACGTGGACAAGTTACTGAAGCACACTGTAGTCATAACAAATCCTGGCATATATAGGCAGGCATTTCTAAAACATGGAGTGTTTGCGAGCAACTCATATAACGCGTTTATTTACAATGTATGTTATATGACAATGTATAGTGCACGCAAATTAAACTGAACCTTTTGTTTTCTCAGTGTGCATTTAATTTATGTTTCATTAATTGATTTAGAATATTGACACATAATATAGTCTAATACCCTTCGATAGTTAAGTGAAGTTAACACGTGACATTGAATTAAATGACAGCTGCTATACAAGCATGTATTTGTGTCGGCGTCCGCTTTTTACCCTACGAAAA
>LQRL01062091.1:1386-12079 GCA_001703475.1 Hydroides elegans | reverse complement strand
GTCTGCTCATACTAATTTAAATATATATATATATATATATATTGAATAATCATTTGTTTCATAAAGCGTACTTATTATGCGCTTGTTGCAGTTCATCATTCATTCGATCTAGTCTGTAGTGTGTTTTGTCTTTGTGTTCAGCTCGAATGAATTGTAAGTTATTTCTGGTGCTGCCAAAAGCCACTCGCTGTATCTTAAATACGAAAATGAGGGAAACATATGCAACATTTTAAGCGTTTATGTTATTCGTAAAACCAGATATAAGCGACTAATCTATTCAGTGTAGCCAATGTCTGGTTACGCTGAGCCTTTATATCTAGTTGATAGGATCAACCCAAAGATATATTTATTACACAATGTTTATAGTTTAACGATTTGCTGCGTAGATATGTCACTATATTTGACTGCTTTCATAGTTAAGATGTTCAATCAGAATAGCAGTTACCAGATTCAGCTTGGAATCTCTGCCTTCGTTCGGCTTAACTGTTGCCCGTCTCACAAAAGCTCGCCGTTGAAGCATAAGCGGCATATTGTTTTCTATTGAATACAGCAGCTCTACCTAATATTGTGATGAAGTAAAGCATGATATTAAAATATATGACGGGTAATTCTCTATATGTAAATGTGTATGATATATGTTATTAGACTTTCATTGCACTAGAGCTTGTTTTTCACTAGCAATTTAACCAAAAAAATGCTGCAAAGAGATGGTGCCATATTTTAGAAAAATCTAACACTTCGTTATGATGCAACTAACTTTCATATACATATATCATATAAACACGCATTCATATAAATCGATCACAACATATCTACTGAATTCTTACCTGTAAAGCAATTCTTTTCAGATAGGCATTATGTTGGACCTTTTCAATATCACCGACTGCAATACCAATCTAAAGTAAAAACAAAGATTAAAGGTAAATTCAACAAAATCTACAGGTACTTTGCAAAAAAATCACATGTTAAATAGCAAAGCTAAATATAATATACATGTTACTATTATTAAATATGTTTATTGTGAAATGCTACCTGTCTTTGATACAGAAACTAAAATCAATAACATAATCACCAATAAGTTCATCAGCACAATAGGCATCAAAAAGAGGAAGGTGCCCAAAAGTATTAACGTGTCACTTTCAAACATCTCAGGTGTAATATCGAGCCAGTTTTTGACCTTGTCTACTTCACCAAGACTCATGATGAATACATTCATCAGACTGTGCAAGATGGTTTGAAAATGGCATTTGTCATTTTCATCGCACCAATGATCAATATCAGCCGGGTTTTTCTAGAAAAAAATATAAATATACACACTAATCCTGCATTCTTTTGGAAGCACTCTGTACCCGACAGTTACGGTTAGAGCAACCATTTCAAAAGAACAGTGTCTCCTTGAAAAAAAACATGTCACCATGATCGGGGGCATTGTTCTATTGTTATGGTTTCTGCAACCGTAGAATTTTTTATCGTTATTTCAGCAGGCTGGAACCGAATTTCTGACTTTGTTTTGCTATGAAAATTTCAAAAATGAAATAAATAAATAACTGTTTCGCTTTTCGGAACAATACTTCATTTATGCATCAGATGATGATTATTTTGTGAGAAAGCGAAATGCCAAAATGCATGTTTGAAAGGTGTAAAGAAGGCCCCTGCTCTGTTAAACCCCGAATCGAAATTTCAGCTTCCCTCACTCATCTTTGAGTGGGTACGTTTTATTGATACAATCTTAGAAACATGTTTAAGTTAATACTTTAGGAAATCGAAGGACGACGAAATAAAGAATGTTATAAAGTCGATATTAATAAAGATAGAGGACTTCAGCATCGTATGTCACAGGGTACAAATTAGAATCTATATTTAAAACATAAATCCTACGCCATGTGGAAAGAAGCCATTTTTGAGGACAAATGTGGAAAACCGCATTATTAAAAAGATGTGAGTATGGACGGATTCATCAAACGTTTACATAAGTAACCTATAAGATTGGAGTCATAAGTTGTTTAGAAATTAGATACAAAATAACGTCATTTTTCAAGTTTTCTTGATAATAATATTTCAATGGATGATATAAAGTAACTAAATAGATTAGATTCGGTTCATAGTAAATGTTAGTGTTTTTTATCATCTTATTTGGTTCGCGCGCGTTTGATAGAGTCTCATTTCCCGTATTCACTAGAATCCACGCCTTAGTAACCCTTTGTTTGATACATTCAAGTGTCACTGTATATTGATATGATAAAGTACTTCCAAATACATATTCAATCACTCCGGGTCTTTTCACGGTAATCTACACGCCTGTATATTCACCACGTAACTAATAAAGGATTTATAGTTACACCTTAAAATAAACTACATGTATGCAAACGACATTGAGTGAGGAGAGCTGAAATTTCGATTTGGGGTTTAACAGAGCAGGGGCCTTCTTTAAACCTTTCAAACATGTATTTTGGCATTTTCTTTTCTCACAAAACAATACTCAGCTGATGCATAAATGAACTATTGTCCCTAAAAGCGAAACAATTATTTATTTATTTCATTTTTGAAATTTTCATAGCAAAACAAAGTCAGAAATTCGGTTCCAGACTGCTGAAATAACGATAAAAAATTCTATCTGTTCTCGGGTACAGAGTGTTCTAAAACAATAAGGGATAAATGATAATGCATATATTTGACATACATAATATGTTTACAATAAATGAACTTTATTATTGATAATGTATATGACCTGAAAGGCTTTTATATCTAACAAGAGTCTTCTATGTATAAACATTTATATTTTATAACAGTTTATATTAGTTATAAAAAAGATACCTTTCCAGATGCCACAATGTAGAACGCGCTAGCGAAAGCCCAGGAAAAGAAGAAAAACAGCAGAATAGCCTGTAATTATACAACAATATAAAATACAAAACTTCCCACTCGGCAAGACGTCCACGGACGTCGAGAGGACGACCTAATTTGGGCACATACGTAAGTTTTCCGGATGTCCTTATTCGTCGCGGACGTAGAAAAGACGAAGAAAAGACGTCGCGTCCGAATCGGACGTACGAATGACGTTCTACGGACGACCGGACGTATAAGGACGTCCGGAAAACTTACATATGGGCCCAAATTAGGTCGTCCTCTCGACGTCACGTCGGAATAAGACGTACTATGGACGACCCTTGCCGTGGGGGTTTTACCAATATACATAATCAAACAAATTATAACTATAGTTATGAAATTCTATAACTAACGTTATATTGCTAAAATTGTATTTTCAGTAGAATAAAACACGTAGGTCAGATTTTAAGATTATTATTTTAAATCTTGTAATTTACCTTCATGAGAGAAACCAGCACAGTCACAAACATAATGACGTATATTCCAACAAAATCTATTCTGCAAGAGATATATCAATCTTAAATTAAATTAAATTATATTGTATGTTTTGTTTTTAACCCTTGTATTATTGATATGATTATTAAAAATTCAAAAATATATCAAACGAAAAAGAAGAAAAGATAGAATAGTTTGAAACATCTGAATATGAGGCAAGCATAAAAGATTGCGTAATGCAAGATTTGGTTTTGTTTGAAAAGAAAATCAAACCTTCGTAGGTACATGATGAAATTGATCCACGCAAAGAATATAGCGATCCACCCGGCTCTCCATTTGGGCAAACATGGGATTTCACCTCGAGGCAGAATGAAAGCAAAGGTTGCACCCACGAGGATCCAAGCGATCAGGTTGAACAAATTGAAAAAGTATTTGAATCGCTGCAAAAGATAATGATAAGAGAATTCATTAGAGTCTAGGCGTATATATAATTCAATGGATTAAAGCGCAAAACGTATATATGCTTTTCATATAACATTCTAGATAATAGTATACATGTGGTAGAGGTCAACAGCTCACTGTTCCAAATATAGTACAAACCTTCACTTTTTTCTTGTTTATGCAAATATTTTATGAATTATTCTTAAAATAATGAGCCGCTCAATATAACTTTAATTGAAAAAGAACGTTCATTTTATTGATATACAATAATATTAAAATAACAATTACCTGACTGTACAGCTTGATGAGTTCCTTCAATGCAATTATCACAACAAAGAACATGGACAGAAAGCAGCACAATTTGGAAAACGGTCGTAGTCGTCGGTCCATTGATGCATATTTGTTCTAAATTGAACAAATGAATAAACATTTGAAAATTGATTTTGAGCATAAATGAGCATAAATGAATCCTGTCCTATTATCATAACGATTCCATATGCAAGGCGTGTATGAATACATGTTTACAATGGTGAATACTGCCTACTACATCAAAAAATTACCTAGCGCTCTACTGCATTAATAAAGAAAGATATATTTCATAAGAAACTTTCAAATTAATTATTCATTCGCAATTTCTTGGTAAATAAGTATAAAAAACATATTTCAGAATAAGCTTCAATATCCAAAAATAATAACTTATCTTACCGACACATGTTTTTCACCTCAATACTGGGATTGTCACATCCTAAAGACGTATATTCATGCTTGAAATCTACACAAACAAGCATGCAATATTCAGAAAAGAAATATACTGGAATGCATTACGATGCATTCTTCATATCGGATAACTCTATCGTATGCCGATCATATTTCATCTTGGACGTTAGAACCACGTCATCGAGAGTTGAGGCGAACTCTACGATTTAAGTCGAACTTTGCGATAAACGTAAAATATGTAAATATTGACGTGCGGTAGCTTCATCAATGTTCAAGGGAAAACGTTTTTCGATAAAGCGTTATTTTCCGAACATGGAACAGCATTGACTGACATGTTAGTATAAAAAGATAAGGTAAGTTGATATATTATAATCACACGTTTGTATAAGTACATTAATTTAAGCATTATTCATACAATGGGTTTGCAACATTTCTATTAATATAAGATATGCACGATTCAATCTACTAACATATTTTAGTAGTTAAAACAACACATCAAAATAGGATGAAACAGTGTTAGGAATAACATAATCTTGCGATGCATTTAGCCATTAGCTCATCTCTAAAAGAATCTCATCAAATTGATTCTTACCACAGATGTTCCATTCGGTCCAAAGGGGCAGCTGTCATTATCGAGTCGCTGCGTGTGTATGGCGTCATCGACCATATTGACGTAGAGGTTAAGGGAGACAAGGTAGCCAGTGTAGATGAATAGGTTGAGGAAGAAGGTGCGACGACCGAATCGGACCCTGGTGTGGGTTGGATTATAAATTTAATAAGGATTAGATTTGTTGTAAATAGATGATCGAATATTGTGGATGAATTACAAATGAAATATATAGAACATGATAAATACATGTATTCTTTCCCTGTCATTAATACAATAATTGCAATTCGTACCTTACACATATCATGATACAGATAACCAAAAAAAAGTATTTAAAAAGTATATATATATATCTTTAAATATATTTTGATAAAATCTTTTGTTACCATTTTTGCGAGAGAATATTTTGGCACAAAGGATGAGACAGCAATGTATCCCTTTCATACTCCACCATCGTCTGAAAATGCAACACACATGGGGCATACCAAAATTGTCAAAATAGAAGAGTACCTCACGAGCTGTTCCCAAAAAAGAGATGTTCCCCACCAAATTCCAGCTGGCTTGGAAATTTTAAGAAAAATCATTCTAGCTTGGAGATTTTAGCAGATTGAGGAACACCTTTTTTGATAATTTCCTCATTTTCGTAATAAATATTGAGTACAATCATTTCAAAAATGATTAAATCTGCTTGCAATTGTATAATAAACTGTTATTTACAATATATGACAAGTAATTAAGTTATATTCAAAATTTCAATTTTCGAAAAAGGTTTCCTTTTCTGCTCCAAGCTGGCTAGAAAGGGAGGAACAGCCCAGCTGGCTTGGAAAAAAGGAACACCTTTTTGCCAAATTTTAATGTTCAGAAACCATTATTTAAAGGTTCTTTGTTATCGTAATGGTGGTTTAAGTTGATTTTACCACTTTTTGAAAAATATGTCGTGAGGTGCCCTTCAAAATAGAGAGAGCATACATGTAATGCTTAGCGTTTGGTTGTGCATCCTTATTAAATGCATTTGTCATATTTGTCATTTGTTAGTTCAGGTCACTAATTTCAATTTAATATTTTGTGGTAATACTTAAAGTCTATATTAATAGTACAGGCAGCAATAATTATGTAAATAAAACGTATTAACTTACATTCAATGCAAAGTATCGGTTACTTTGCTTCGGCAGCATTTCATCCGGACCGGGATCTATATACTGATAGTCGAACACCATCTAAACAACAAATTAATTAAAACACAATTATTGAAGTGGAATTTTAGGATGGACCACAAATACGTTTAAATCCGTTTTTAAATAATTCTCTTAAATTTTGATAATTTAACACGATTTCATTGAGGGGAAGTGTAACGCACAGTGAGTGTAGGATCATCGTCGTCCCGCGTTGAACGTTCTACGCAATGGTCGAGCACAATCTGAAAGCGAATACAATTATTTTATCATTGCAATAATATATCAGTTGTGTTGTGTAATCAGTAGACTATGATTATTAGTTTAAATGATTATTTTGGAAATTATTTAAGAAAACAATAAAGTATGTGTATCTGAATAATATAATTTAGCAACGTTTCAAATCTGTTAAACAATATCCAGCTTCATTGGAAATTCGATATAGGTGTTCCATTTTATATTGCAAACTTGTGACCCATAATCTTTTAATTGGGGTTATTACCATGGCAGCCTCTGGGAGTTTTTCTATGAGTCTATCCATGACTGTCAATCCTTTTGAGTCTCGCACTGACAGACACTCGCGCCAACTGAATAGTGAAACAGAGCTAGAACAACTATAGAAATAATCCAAAAATATATTTGTTTAGGTAAAATAATAACATGCTCGGATCCACATATGAGCATACGAGGCGGGCACCCCTCCTATGCGTTTATGTATAATGTGGATTTTAAAAAAATCGGTGCTCCATTTGGGTCTAATTTATTTGAATATTTATTTTTATTATCACACCGGTTCAACCATTTAATCATTGGTGATGATATTTAATAATATTTCCATCCCTATATATTTTAGATTCTACCTTCGGCTCTTTAACATAGCAATGGCCACTTCACTATGCATGTTGTCAATGGCCAAATCTAGCGGTGCTGCATTGTGGGTATTTTTCACCGTCACATCCGCTCTCTTGTCCAATAGGAGTTGCACGGCTTCAAGATGGCCGCCACCGCATGCGTAATGCAGGGCGGTGTTCTATATAATTGATAGAAACATTAATGTCTAAATTCGTTAAAGATTTGCATTTATTTGGAATTCAACGCGCGCACAATTAAAGCAATATTATTATTATTAATCGTCGACAATTCATATACTTTTAAAAGAGCTTGCAACAACTAAAATCAGTATAAGAAGTATGTCCTAAGTAAAATTTCAATACATATATAGACATCTACAATCGAAATCATCAAGGTATGTCCAAAATCAAAATTATCACGTGCCTTGTTTTTATCCGCGTCATTGACGTTTGCTTGATTTTCAAGTAAGATTTTCATGACAATTGTATGACCATGTGCTGCAGCCAACATCAACGATGTTCTGTGTTCATCATCCCTAGAAAATAAAAGTTTTTATAGATGACCATTGATACTCAATTTACGGCAAGGCGTCCACGGACGTTGAGCGGATGAATTCGCGGATGCCCGACTTATGGGCCATATGAAATTTGTTGGATGTCCTTATACGTCTTTGCGTATATACGTCGACGTCACGACCGAGTCGGACGTAAGAATGACGTTCTAAGGACGCTGGAACGTAAAAGGACGTACAAAAACTTTCATATGGGCCAAAAGTAGGTCGTCCTCTAAACGTCGCGTCCGAATGTGACGTACTATGCCCGACCCTTGCCGAGTGGGTGGGGTCAAATCGTCAGAATCCTCTTTATTTCATACACGACATTTTAACATGTGGGAAAGATACGGGATAGTACAATAAAAACAAACTGAAGACTGTTGCCCTATTACATATTACCGCAACAAAATAAAGTAGCGCCCCCTCAGCACCCATATATTCTAAATTCCCCCTCCCACGTTCAACCTTATCTGTGTTCACCCCTGTCATACGCACCTTTTATACACATCAGCCCCCAGCGACAAGAGCACCTGCACAATCTGTGGATGTCCCTTTGTGCACGCGAGCAACAAAGGCGTACGTCCATCGACGTCGTCATCGTTGGTTTCGTGACTCGATGCCTGGATAAGGGCTTCAAGACAGCTCACGTTGTCGTATCTGAAAGGGAATTGATTGGTTAAAGGTATGCTTGTTCAGGTGACGGCTAGCATTTTTATCTCTGTTTCTATAGTTGTTTTTGAAATGGTATAGGGACACAGTATTATGTTCGGTAAAATTATTTAATGAAAAACGCATTAAGATAACACTATATCTGATCATTTAAAAATTATATGTCATACATAATCGTATAACAAAATCAACATAACCCTCGTCATTATGTCATGTCTTACATCGAAATCTTTGAAATTTGAATTTACTAAAATATACTATATATAAATAGTACATTTTAGTTAATTCAAATTTATTCAAACATATTTCACATACTGTGCAGCGATATGCAGAGGCCTTCTTTCCTCTTGGTCCTTGGCGTCCGGACTCGCTCCCGCCTCCAACAATGTGGACAGGACCTAAACCGAAATAATGGGAAATACAACCATTCCACTGATCTTTTGTCCAGCATCCAGCTTCGACATTATATATAATATCAATAAATCAATAAACAACGGTATGTTTATTCGAGCTGATGAGCTAAAGTATGTTTTGCTTTATTTGGTCATTGAAGGATGGTCTCTTTATCCAACCGTTAAAATGAAATTATACGAGTTCTTCAAAATTACTCACAGATACATTCCCGAAGTATGCGGCATAATGCAGCACCGTTTGGTCATTTTTGTCCTTCGCCTCGAGAATATTTGAGCCTCCAGTCTAATAAAAGGATCAATAAGAATTTAATTCTAAAATAATAAATTTACAATATGGTAAAATTCAAAAAATATATTTAAAAATCGAAGAAAAATTCAGTTACATAATCATCGCCCAAGATTCCTACAACTCGAACAGCATCCCAACCATAGATCTAATGAAATATATTTGCGAAATGGGCACAACAAGTACAGTTTTTAAAAGAAATTTTGGTAAAAAAAAATTAAAGATATAATTCCAAACCTTAAGCAGTGTGATGAGTGTTTCATAATGCCCAAATTGCACAGCCCAATGCAGAGCCGTTTTCAACGAGCTGTCCGCTTCTGCCAATTGCGTTCCATTATCAAGAAGAAACTCGGCCGCTTGCGTTTGTCCTTTCCAACAGGCATGGTGCAGTGGAAGCATGTTCTTCTTGTCTTTTGAGTTGATGCCACCACCCTGTAGTGGAATGGAAAATGTAGACTCTATGTATAGAATAATCGTGTATAACTCCACATGTACAGGTAGAATTTCTAGTAGTGAGGGGTTGTTCTCTTGGTGAGATATTTTTTTTGTCTTTCGAGCTGACGTGCCCACACTATGGAGCATGGGGAAGGGTTATTCATAGCATACGTGCATCACACTTTAGTAGATACATAATAACAGTTCAACATCAAGTGGTCTTGCACGAGCAGATAGTGCAGATTGTCAGGGGACTTCAGGAATTCCTTAAACCACCAACAAGGAGCTGTTGTTGTTGAATATAGTTCGATCTAAGAGACCATTCAAAGCCTTTAACCTTTAAACAAACTACAATATGTCTACAAACTTGCTTGCTTGTATAAACAATCACCGATCTTTTTTTTTATCAATATTTTACCATTCGATAATGAATTGTCCTCGTTGTTATCTATATAAATGACAATTCATGGAACGTTTTATATTAGACAATCTGATGTAGAACTGTCATTATTCATCTACTAATTCATTTGACTCAACTTTGAATAATACAAAGTCATTGAATCCTGAGTCAGCAATATAAAACACGTGAGTAAGAATCAAGTTGAGTGCACTCAGAGAATAGCAGTTGTCTCAGTTACTTTATTCTTACACTATTTCAAACTGTTTGCTTTTGTTGTTAATTGAAAGGCTTGAAAGAATCCACAACCGCACTGTTAATTTAGCTATCTGAAATCAAGTCTCTGTTCATAGTCTTCAAACACAGAAGTCTGATTTCGTTTCGAAACACGATCGTTGAAATAAACTGTGTACACCTTAGGCGACATGGTAACATGCTTACAATTGAACCGAATAAACTCACGTTTTTCATGAGAAGTTCAAGCACCTCGACTTTGTTGTACAATGCTGCTCTGGAAAAAAAAATCAGTATACATCAAATTTAAAAAAAAAAATAGGTCAGAAAGAAAAAAAAGTAAAACAATGCATTATGCATGCTTCCTCGATTGTTTTCGTCACGGACGTAGCTTGGAACATTTTCGCCGACGACACACCGAAAACGTAAGAATGACGTTAATCAAACGTCGAGACTTGAAATGACGCCCGCATAAATATCACATGGACCCAAATTAGAACTTCTTTTTCCGCATCATGTCAGAAAACGATTTTTATACGGATTTTTATACGGATTACCCTAGCCGATAGGGCTCAACCCTGATTAGTTTCTTGCAA
>LQRL01062089.1:6015-23029 GCA_001703475.1 Hydroides elegans | reverse complement strand
GGGTGCTCTCAATGGGGTAGAAGGGAAGTTGTGTTAAAAGAGGGGTTTGGTTTTCAAGCATCTTTGTTTTTGTTTGCATGTTGGGAGTTGTTTTACAGATCTTATACAGACTAGGGGGCTCCTGTTGAAGACATTTCAACCTTTGTCGATTGTAGCTTGGAAAAACATTGAGGATTGTGTTTCAACATTAATAAGTGTTGTGCTGTACCTTTAATATAATATCAATGTTGGATGCAACTACAGGTATAAGCCAAAGATTTATTTGTTACAAACTCTGCGGGAGGTAATCCCCCATCGAGTTGAAAAAAAAAATACAACAATGCTGCCACATCGAAACCATCAACTCATCACGTTATGATTTTAAAACCAACATTCAACAGCCTCGGTCCTTCCCCCTATGTCCTCTTTTTCAACTCCCAGCTCTGTCCCCTGGTCTCACCCTTTAATACCACTCATCATTTTGTCCCTTTTGAATATTTTATTAACTCTGCTTCAGCAGTGACACACGACCAGGTAGCAACGAAAATACCTAATGGCCCGGAAGCAAAAACAAAGAAACGAGTAAAAACTATAAATATTGAACAAAAATGTTGCAATAACTAAGGTACGAGCGACTGACCTACATTTGTAATCTACTTGATAAGAAAATCAACTATACGTTCAGAAAACATACTTGAAATATATGTGTAATCTTCATTTTGAATTAAACTATTGAAATACTTCATCCCCCCGCTTTCATTACCGAGACTGGATATTTGCCACTGTTGAATATTTCATCAACTTGCCCCAGAAATGACAACAACCTACTTTGGAAAACGTGCGATCAGGTTACAACGAAAATACATCATGACCCGGAAGTAAAAAAATGATGGAAAAAATAAAACAGAAAATATAAAACAAGAAAAAAAATTACAGTCTGTTTTTTTTTGTGAGACTCACTGACACTGACATTTTTTTCTGAATATTCATGAACCAAGGTATAATTGTGCGATTCAACTACATGAACGGTTGAATTATTAACTCGTATGACGTCGTTTTACTGAATATTTATTAAACACACTGAATTATATCGTATTCCATATAACTGATTATATTTATTTCCTGAAATGAATTTATAGTATTTGCAGATGGATTTTATGTAAGAAACTTATATATTAATGAATAGTATAACTTCACATAGATATTCAGGACGTTATACTTTTATATTTATCAACCTAATTCATGTTCAATTTTGCGTCATCCGAGCTGAGAAATCCTACTTACGATCACTAGAAAAAGGTTTTTGGGAGAAAAATACACTAAATAGAAGTGGGACTATTTTAAAGCTACGCAAATGAATTTGATTTATTCGAAAAAAAAGGTAAACTTATTTTTCTAAAATAATTACTTTCAACCAAATGAGTTTGTCGAGGCTGATCAATTGTAAAAATTGTGTTTTTTTTTATCACTCACATAAAAAGAATTTTTGAACTATTTGTACTTCTTTTTTTGCATATTCATTATTTTGGCATCTATTAGTGCTTGATTATTTGTCCATCTCCCCGGACGTGTTACTAATTGTTGAAATGCTTTGCTTTCTGATTTATTCATGTCGAGCGACCGATTCAACCATTTGTCCTGGTTTCTGTAATAATGCTTTGATTGGACAATTTCATCTGGACGTAGAAACAAGCATACACATCACCATATTTTTTTTTACGGTGTCATATTTTTTGGCACTTGCTCAAAACCAAGTACCGGTAGTATGAAGAGTACCTCACGAGCTGTTCCCCCAAATAGGTGTTCCCCACCAATTTCCAGCTGGCTTTGAAATGTTGAGAAAATGCATTCTACCTTGGAGATTTGGGCAGTTTGAGGAACACCTTTTTGATAGGTTCTAATTTTTCACAATATTTAGTGAGAATAATCATTTCAAAAGTGATTAAACATACTTGCAATTGTCTAATGAACTGTAATTGGCTAAATATAAAACATTATTTGGTTATACTTAACATTTCAATTTTCGCAAAAGGTGTTTCTTTTCTGTTTTGGCTTGGAAAAAAGGAACACCTTTTTGCAAAATGTTCATGTCCAAAAACAAGTATTTTGTTGTTCTTCGTAATATTTAAGTTGATTTAAGAGGATTTTACAACTTTTGAAAAAAATGTCGTGGGATGTCCTTCGTAGTATGCAACGAATTGTTCAATGATGCAATGTTATCAATTCGTAATAATTAAAGTATTCAATTCTCTGAACTATTTTAGAATACCAGTAAAAGGTACTCCTGTTTTGGATTGTTTAGATGAAGCATTGCTTGGTTTCAAACAATATATATAGAGGTTCAAAAATATTGCCCAACCCTTCCTAAATATTTTTGCTGATTTGTTCATAACATCCTATCCATTAATAAAGCGAGTCATATAGTGAATCGATCACCTAAATGTGCGTTCACCCGAAACAGGCAAATAAAAAGCTTGAAAGCGTATTTGTTATGTTTTAAACCAATTTCACTCGAAGAGTAAAACACATAACTCAAACAAACAATTTACGCACTTTTTTCAAGTGAAATTGGTATAAAATACATAACAAAAACACGCTTTCGAGCTTTTGTTGACCTATTTCGGGTGAACGCGCCTCAACATATCACTTGCTTAATAATTCAGGCGCTTTCTAATTTAATGCTGGCAAGCAGCCGCTATAGCTGACCGGTCGAGAAACATATCACAAATCAGAATTCCAATTAGCATGAGAATTACTGTGTCTATTTTCAATGGGTTCGATAAACTAAAAAATATTCTTGATTAATCATGATTTATAAATTGAAATAGACAAAAAATAGAGCACTGGGACAAACAGTAATTCGATCGACGAGAAGTTGCAATATACTTTGACAAGCTAATAATATTGCAGACATCATTAAGAATTTCAAAATCAAACTTCAATATTCATCACTTTTCATTTGCAATTGCACCACTTTTTAGGTTCTTGCTGTCAAGTTAAAATGTCATTTCAGGTGTAATTTTACCTACCCTGCCTTTTTTGCAGGAAAGCGCACGCATATGGCATGCCGAAAACAAAAGAAAAAAACATAAAAACTGTCATTTCAATGCCGCATGATATGGACAAGCTATTAAGGTCCATACCCAGGCGAGGAGCATCAATTCATTAAATCCAGATGCAACCAAAATATCTAAAATCTAATAAAATACAGACACCTGAAATTCAAAATTAAGTCAAATGATGATTCCATAGACTTCTCATTTGCTTATTCAAGTAACGTTTTTTCGGGTTTCTCTCTTGTCTAGTTTCAACGTTATATCTATAAATGCTGAACGTTTGGATTTTTCTTGCCAGGTTACAACGTCATTTCAGGTATACTGTTACCTATCCACGATCAATAGAAACATCGTTGTTAGAGCATCAAGTTTTTATACAAGAAAAATAACTCTTCCGCTCTAGGGTTAAGGTTTAACAAAACATTGTGTCAACACTGACAAGCAAAAGGAAATCTGAGCTTGACAAAAAAAAACATAAAAGGTATGGCAGGGATGGGAAAAATTGTAACTGAGTTTAAGGGCCGGCCACAATGATAGCGGTTTCGTTTTGTTTATGCTTTTTAATGTGTTTCATAATGATGGGAAACTGAAAAAAAAAACGCAACGAGGCCAACCAGCAAATAGGCGCATATTTGGAGATTCCATAAAGATTACATAAAAAAATCTGCCTTTCTAGGGACATAATATCGAAAAATACCTCCAATGTGATCAGGCCCTAAGGAAATTGGAGCGACGAGAGATAAAATAATGCGACAAGGATGTGTCTGGCAACATTCGAATATCTTTTTCTAGAATTTGGTATCATATCAACCCGCGGTTTTCAGTATTTTCCATTTTGGAACCTAAAATGCGTATACATCTAAAAGGGGAGCGGGCTTTTTTGATAACCTTGAAACACAAGGAGGAATATACTGAGAACATATTTGAGTTGCGGGAAAGAGCTGCCAATATGACAACTGCCAATATGACAAGGCCCTTTAGAAATCTAAGTGGGCAGAATAAAAATATAACAGGGGTGTGTATATTATAACTTAGTAAATGCTTGGCAACATTGAAAGCTTTTTGAGTAGTTTTCCAAGCTTGTTTCTCAATATGGTCCTTATCGGAAACTCAAAAATGCGGTTAACTGTTGAAAAGACAAAAAGCGTTTAGGTGAGATTTTTAGGTTGGTTCACATAAGGAATGCGTTTGCTGACAGGGTAAATTTGACAAAGAGCTCAAAGAAGATTCTTGTAACGCCAGGCCCTATGGAAATCTGAGCGAATGGATAAAAATAAAAGAAGGATGTGTATATTGTAACTGAGTAACGAAAAAGAGCAGAAGTCAATGGGATTAAAAATAGAAGGGTGTCGTACCAAAACCGGCTTATAAGCACTTCATCATTGTCAACAATATCTTTAGTAGGCATTTCAAATCCATTAGAAATGCATTCTTTCCCTCCTTATATCAGGCTGTATTCTAATAAATAGTTCTGATTCAAAAGACCTGATATAGTTTGTTGTTGGATTGCCTAATTTTAGAAATAGTCGTTATTATACATTTTAGATGAATTTTTTTATACAAAAATAGACTTAATAAATCAGGACACTATTCTTGTAGACTTGATAAAGTAGCTAAGGAAATGTAGACTTTTGTTAACGCAAGTGACGTCACGCAAATTCAATGTCACACACATAAATCAGAGCAGACAGCAACGGTAATGGATATACTCCCTTCGCCCCTCCTCCCCCTTCCCTCTTCCCTCTTATCCGTCCCTCCCCTCACTCCCTCTCCCCTCACTCCCTCTCCTCTCTACTATTATCATTGTGGGTCAGCTCTTTTATGAACGAAACTAGAGTTTAACACACTATTGCATTAACTTAGGACTTTCATTATACGTTTACATCTTTTTTAAACGAAACTAGAGTTTAATATAATATTTCTCTCTCCTTTCCCTCGTTTCACTCTTTCTGTTAAAAATTCGGGTAAGCATGTTCCTGGAATAAAACCATAATGTGATACAATATTTCATTTTAACTAGGATACTCATGTTTCGAGTTTAATATAGACTTGTGTGACGTCACAAACATAAATCCGAGCTGACAGCAACAGTAATGGATATACTCCCTACCCTTCCCTTCCCCCGCCCGCTCTCTCTCCTTTCCCTCCCTTTCTCTCTTTCTGTTAACAATTCGGGTGAGTGTGCTTTTGGAATAAAACCATAAATCGGTACCGTATTTTAACAAGGATACTCGTGTTTTAAGTAAAATATAAACTTGTGTGACGTCACAAACATAAATCCGAGCTGACAACATCAGTAATGGATATCCTTACCTCGTCCCTCCATCTGCCCCTCGTTCCTTTCCCTCATCCATTTGCCTTCCCACATGGCAAGGCATTGAGAAACTTCTTTCGTTTTTTGGGCCGATATGAGAGTTACCTGACATTAAATATCAAGGGTGACATTTTAATAAAAGACGTTGGAACAACGTTGTCACAACGTAGCAACGAAGTCGGGTGTAACGATAAAGTGTATTGGACGTCGGTGCGTAAAGGGACAATCTGGAAAATTGTTAAGCTATCGTTTCGTCTTGTTCTCAAACTCAACCTTCCTCCAATGTATCATTCTTTCCTATTCCCATTTGCATGCAAGGATCCATGCCGCCAAGTCAGTATGACCTATTGCATAACATCTACCGTCTGATGGGTTTCGTTTACACTCGTTCACCTTACGTAGAGAAAGCGATGTCACTGACCTTTAGGCGCCACATTCGCGAGGACAATGTAGATGTCCGTAAAGGACGTCTTAGCAAGACGATACTGTTACCATACCACTACTGTATGCCAAAAGATAAAGAATGTATATGTAGAAAACGGTTTCTACAAATGCGACAAGGTCGTAATATGACATTGAAAATGATCAACACAATCGAAAACATTACTAAATCCCTATATAAACCGATTTGTAGAACAAAGACATTAAGATTATCACCTATCCAACCTTTTACAATACTCACTCTTTTTCTTTACATCTTATATGTCCTTGCACAGAATACTATGTCACTGGCCTTAAGGTCCCAGAATCGCGACAGAAACCAACGGATCCATTAAGGGGCGTCTTAACAAGGATAAACGAAACTATGCATGGCCTTATATTCATTATAGCTTTTTTTTGGATTTAGATACCACACAGAAAATTTGAGTGATAACAAATGTATATAAAGACATAAATGTGATCATATATCCCACCTTTCGCAAACGCTTTTCGCTTGAATTGATACTAACGATAAACACATATACCACCTTTGCAAAAAAAACTCACTCTTTTTCTTCACACTGAACATATCCTTGCACAGAACACTATGTCATATATGTCACTGGCCTTAAGGTCCCAGTTTCGCCGCAGCAACCTCAACGTCCATTAGAGCCGTCTTAACAAGGATATACAGTGTCTCGTTATAGTTAAACCAGGGTTGAATAGGAAAACAAAACTATGTATGGCCTTATACTCATTATAACGTTGTTTTCTTTTGGATTAGGATAGTTCACAGAAAGTGATAACAAAGGTATATAACGCCATAAATGTGATCATATTTATCACCTTTCACAAAACGCTTTTCTTCATAATATATACTTTAGGGAAATAAAGACGAACACCTGTCCCACCCTTTGCAAAAATCATTTTCTCCTCTACATCTTATACGTCATTGAATGGATCCATGCCACATTAAGATCCTGGTTTCGCGATGACAACCGCAACGTCCATTAAGGGGCGTCTTAACAAGGATATACAGTGTCACGTAATAGCCAAACCAAGGTGAGCAGGTTGGGAAAACGAAACTAAATACGCCTTTACGTAATGGCGTCCCTGGCCTTTGCTCTGTGGTAAGAGAATGAATGAGCTACATTTTCTGTCTGAGACTTACCCCACCCTAAACTTATCAAGGCCAATGCACATATGGCACAAAGCAGACGTCAGAGCGTACACTCGAACCTCACTTTACAAAATGAGTTTTTCGACAGACATGATTGGATCTTTCGATTAGAACATGATAGGTCAACTTAATATGTTTTGCATGAACGTGTCACGTTTTCCATTTCATGCAAAATGCATCTTCTTATGGAATAGCCAATGTGAATATGTGAGCGACCGTGTGATATTCGTGTGGTATTCCTTTTGGAAAGATGGAAACGAAACAAAACTTGCTCAATCATCTTAATATTCAAGGCGTGTATATCCAACAACGTATGCTTTTCTATGCAAAATGGATATGTAACTGTGGTCTAAAAAGTAAATACAATGTCATGTAATGAAAAGCCAAGGTGATCCGGGTAGAAAGGTCTTAATGCGCTCATGGTCTGTTACTCATAATGATATATTTGGCTTTTAGATGCTGTAAGAGCCTGCCAACATTGGTACATTTTTCGAAGCTTTTCCCCTTAAACCGTTTGTGTTAATGATTTTTTTATAGGAATTCAAAAAACGCAAAGTTCGTCTGAACCACCTAGACGAGGTATGTCCAAAACTCAGAAATGTTCATGGGTGTTTAGGATGTTCAGGTTGTTCAGGATATATGTCTTATATGTATCAATGGGTATTTCTTGAACGGTTTTGTGTAATTTGTTCTATATTTTCAAGAGCTACAATAAATGATCACACAGATAGGTCAAATATGCCCATTTTATTTAAATGCATTTCTTGAACGGCTGTGTGTTATTTGTTCTATATGTTCAACGGCTGAATTAAATGATCACAAAGATAAATAAAATATGCTAACGTTAATAAACGCATTTCTTGAACGGTTGGGTGTTATTTGTTCTATATGTTCAGCGATTCGGCCGATACACTTGATAAGAATTTGAAATAAATCCATAAAAATATACAAAAAGTAGTTTCACTCTAAAAAGAATGAAGAAGAAGTGGAGTATAAAACGGAAAAGGAAGAAACAAAATAGGAATAAAAACGCACTATGATTTTAAGTATGAGAAGAAAAATAAGGAGAAAAGGAAGAAAAGAAACAACATATAATAATTAACAAGTACATGGATTAAGGTTTTATTGAAGTATAAAGGCATGCTGATGTAATTTATAGAAATTAATTTTACTTTCTCTCAAAGACATTCACAAATTGAAAAGGGTTTGCATAATTTATTTTGATATAAATCAATTTCGAATTAAAGCGTTGAAATACTTAAAAATATCAAATTAACAATATTTTTACAACGAATTAAACACATATTCTTATAACAGAAATAATACAAAAAAATGTTAAGGACGTGGCTCAGACATAAAACCAGAAAAATAATCAAAGTATCATTTTTGAAATAAATTGCATCACAAAATATTCTCATAATAATAACTTTATTTCAAAATTTACCAAATTGTATTGTAAAATAATACTGTAATGTATGCATGACATATCAAAATCACTACATTTTGCAAATAAAGAATAGGGGGAATATCTAAAAAAACAATACAAAACAAATTGAGAAGAGGAAAATAAAAACGAAGAAGAGTAAAACGTTGGAGAAGACGGGGAAAACGAGGAAGACGGAGCAGAAGAAGATTTAGAAGTTTAATAGATTATTCTATATAGTAGTTTTGATTTATTACATTTTTACCATTCAATTATTTTTGGGTTTGACATTTGCAATTTACATTTGTATTATTTGAATATATACAAACACAATTCGAATCGAATCATCAGAATACATAATGCGATAAAAAAAGAATTACTTCGTAATCTAACATAACTTTTCATAAAAGTTGTATTATTCGTATGCATGAACACATCACAACTTTTTATAAGATTGTATTTTTCACAATATCACTTTGAATTAAAACATCGTATTGAAATACAACTAATTGGTTGAATTTCACATCCATTGTACATAATTCTATTTACATATTAATAAAATAAAAAAATATGACACAAGAATATGTAGTAAAATATAAAACAATTATATGTTTTAAGGCGCGTTCATCCGAAATAAAAGCGCATAATCCTGGGAGAACAGAAGGTATCAACTACTGCGTTTTTATTCAAATTTGACCCTAATTTTAAAGCGCCGCAAAATGTGTGTTTAGAGCTTTTTGCGCCGCGGGTATATTTGCACTATTATATATATAAACATACTGAACATCTTGAACGCATATAAATAAAGGCTATGTCCGTTTGAAATCCGTTGATATAATATATTTGAATCTTGAACATCCAGAACATCTTGAACCCCCTTGAACATAATAGAGTCCTGGACATAAATGACCTAGACGAGTCCCACAAAGAGTTGCAAAGCATGATTTGTTTAAGGAAACCGTTCGAAAACTGCCAATGTTGGTAGAATTCTAGGTCAATTTCCACCCCAATCCCTTTTTTACTTGTCATGTTATTTTGAATGGAGTTGCATTATATAGTTATAGTATACATGTCTTGACTTCACGGGCTTTTCGACAACTGGAAAAATTTGTCCATAAATGCAATATTTACAATATCGCTATGCACATATGTATACCCCCAGCATATCCACTAACAACAGTATCTTATTGTTATCAAAATAGTATGGTTAGCAATTTACAATGATGCATTTTAGTTTCAACATTATTCAATACATCACTTATTTATCAAAATACAAGTTACGCTGATTAAGAGCTAGTCCCTAGAGTACCATTCAGCAAACTATTTGAAGTTCTCAAAACTTTGACCTGTTTCTAAACGATGCCATATTTTATAATAACCTTTTAGCTGCTGTATGGAATGTTATCACGAACATATGTATTTTTGGCTTGTGACTTTACCTGTAATTCGTTTTTTTTTACATTAAATAACATAATTTTGAAAATATATGAATGCTATAAATCACATCTTACTATATCAAAATATGTTCTATGTCCATATGGCAAACCCTTGCCTAGATAAATGAGTTCACAATATAACAAAGTAATAATAAGACATAAATGATTTGGTCGCGGAAATACCATAATTAAGCCAACCACTGGGTACCTTGACACATTTTTCGTCGCCTCTTTTCGGCTCTCCATTTATCTATTCAGACTGTACAGAGCTGCTGCAAGGAAGATGCTGAATAGTTCGGGAGCACGCAGTGATTAGATGGCAAAGAACCTTTTACCTAGCCTTTCCTTTTGCCTTTGTGAATTGAAGTTTTGAAAATCAAATGTGTTTCTTGCATTGATTTATAAGTATCAAACCAAAGACAGGGATTTTCATTTCAACATTTGAGTAAGTAACTATTGCATTATGGTTATTGCTTAAGGTAATGAAGCTGTCTTTTGAGATGGCATTCAAAACATTGATGTTCATCAAACATTTAACTCTGTGATGCCTCTGTTTCTAAGGTCCACATAAAGGAGACGACACCAAATCCTCCCTCATTTTTCCTCCTCTTCCCCTCACCTCCCTGCTTGAACACCTGTGGCCCCTTTTGCAATGGTTGCCTTTCACGGTGACATTTGGGGTCCATTTTTTTCCAAACCACCCTTCTTTATTCTTTTATGGGTGTCATTCGATGCTTAAAGAGAAAGTCACTATTGTAAATGATTTAGTATTTTATAGATCCCTAATAAAATAAAACAACATATTTTTAGCTTGTAGCATACATGTTATTGATGCTTCCATGTTTCTCCTTCAGTATAATATAAATATGAGGAGCGCATAACTATAACCTGTTTCTGCAAGATCCTTCTCAAATAAGGTAGACTTTACTTAAGGATTGAAATGAAACAAGGCGTGGATTCAGATGAGTCGTCTCCTTTCACGGTGACATTTCGGGTCCATTTTTTTTTCAGGCCTTTCTTACTTCTTTATGGATGTCATTCGATGCTTGAAGAGAAAGTCCTGAGTACGTACTTTAATACATGAATTGCACATGCAGCAGCTTGTTGCATTTCACTATTCCATGAAATGTCTTTCAAACTTATTTGTAATTTATAGATCCCAAATTAATCATATATCACATGGCTGGTGCGTTTTATATAGTGAAGAACAGTGGTGATATAACTAATAACACACTTACATCACTGTCTGCAGTGTGTTATTTTCATATAAACATGTTTTTGGCTTGAAGTATAATTGCATTTTACTCCTTTTGTGCATTTCAATAAGGAGGGGGTGCATCACCATGTTTTTGTTTCTGAATACTCGATAGATTCTGCGAGATTCTTCTCAAATAAGGTAAACCTTATTTTGGAATTGAAAGGTTATCATACGAAGGACTCCGTGCAACAATGTGTTAAGTCTGAAATTGACGTTTTGAGAAAAGGGGCATTGAATGTTTTTACATTGGTCATTTATATAAGGATTGGCAAGTGGCCAAACGACACTATAATTATAATCGCAGTGATTTTTTTAACTTTTATCAAGTATTTCATATGAATCTATAATCATGTGACACTTTTAGCGAAACATGTTAAGTCGACTTCACACATTGTTGCACGGAGCCCTTCATACGCAGATTCAGATGGGCCGTTTTCTTTTACAGTGACAAGTCGGGCCCATTTTTTACCTTTCCTTTTTAAATAATCTCTCTTACTTGTTTATGTGTGCCATTCGACGCTTGCAGAAGAATGCTCAAGAGCAAGATCAAACTGTATAAACCAAGAAAAATTGCAAGGAATAGGTTAACGAATATTATACATGGTTTTTACATTTGACTAACGAAGAGCATTTGTTTTCTCATACACAATAATCACACTTTCCTTACGTTGAGCATCACATCCTGACACCGATGGGCTCGACACAAATATTCATCAGGCAAGCGGAAAGGGCAACAACCCTTTAACTTCAATTAGCAAAACGTCTTTTACCGATTGCCTATTAGTTCCTTTACAACACCATTTCAGGTCCCGTTACTCAAACCATGGCAACCTGTAACCACATCTTATTCCAAATGGAAGGGTTCCATGTATTTTGGGAAAGCTCTCTAAAGTACCGTTTTTGCGCCGCGGGGATACGAATTGTATCGTATGACTCCTGATCCGATTTACCAAACAAAATCGAACATTGATTCCAAACAATTAGCATTTCTTCAAGAAATCCATATAGGAATTGGCTAGATGACATGCCACTTATGTTATTGCATGTTATTTATCTCTAATACGTATTTTGTCTCTCATGACTAAATTTTGGCACATTGTCCATTGTCATAACATCCAGGTATGGACTAGATTTTGATTTTATTTCTTATATTGAACTCAAATATGCGCCTTTCTTTAGCCTGTGTCCTCTTTTTAAAAGGCTGCTTCAAAATTGAATTCGTGTTGTAGCCCTGGGGCTTTGTAGGTTACAAAGGTCGTTACAAAGTGATACCAAATCAATTGTTATTAATGAATACTCAAAATAAACACTGTACAAAAGGTCAATAAATCAACTACAATGCAATCCTGAAAACAATTATTATTACCGACCACTGAATCACAGCAAACCCAAATACGGAAAAATGGACACATAAAATAAATAAATGACACCATGGGCGCATTTAGTCAAACTTCAGTGCGACAGGACGGGCGCATTCGAGGCAAAAGTTGTGCGACCCTTGGTAAAATTGTGCGACATTTTCCACAGTCGCACAGGTAGATAAATCCCTGTAATGAATTATAATTGCATTTTACTCCTTTTTGTGTATTTCAATGATGAGGGGGTACATCACCATGTTTTTGTTTTGTTTTTAAATACTCGATAGATTCTTCAAGATCGTTGAAGGGCACCCCACGACTAGTTTTTGAAAAGTGTTAACTTAAGCCTAAAATCATTCAAAAAATTGTGTTATGCAATAAATAATTAAGTTCGGAAAAATATTTTGTTCAACAGGGTGTTCCTATTTTCGTAGCTAGCTGACCTATTCTCTCTCATCTAGCTGGCTAGAATCGGGAAAAGAACACCTTTTTGGAAAAATGAAAATCGAAATTCTTGTTTATACTACCAATTTTTCAATACATAACAATGAAGCACTCGAAACAAATATTCATCAGACAAGCGGAAAGGGCAACAACCCTTTAACTTCAATTAGCAAAACGTCTTTTACCGATTGCCTATTAGTTCCTTTACAACACCATTTCAGGTCCCGTTACTCAAACCATGGCAACCTGTAACCACATCTTATTCCAAATGGAAGGGTTCCATGTATTTTGGGAAAGCTCTCTAAAGTACCGTTTTTGCGCCGCGGGGATACGAATTGTATCGTATGACTCCTGATCCGACTCATTTAACAAAATCGAACATTGTATCAGAACAATTAGCATTTCTTAAAGACATCCAAATAGGAATTGGCTAGATGCCACTTATTTTATTGCCTGTTATTTTCTCAAAAAAAAAAAAAACAAACAAACAACAATATAACACATCTAACACCCTTTTCAAAGGATCCTCTAAAGTTGTCATGGCCAACGGGATTATGTGTCGCCCTTGAGACGCCCATCTTGACCTTACAAGTGATCGTGCGATGGACGACGTCGTGTTGCAAGGATTTCAGAGCGACATTGGCGTTAATGACTGTGTCGCGTATATTTTTGTTCAACACTTACAAGAGAATACGGAAAAAACATATCACTAGAATAAGGGAATATCGTAGTGTTGAGTATTGTTGCTTAACTTGAATAGTACCCCACGAGCTGTTCCTCAAAAAAGGTGTTCCCCACCAAATCTCAGCTGGCTTGGAGATTTTGAGGAAATTCTTTCTAGCTTGGAGATTTTTGCAGTTTGAGGAACACCTTTTTTGATAAATTTCTTAATTTTTAATAATTTATGAGAATAATTAATTGCAAATCAATTGTAATTGCTTGCAATTGTCTTATAACCAGTGATTCGGTTTTCACAATAGGTGATTTAGTTATATTCATCAATTTAATTTTTGCAAAAGGTGTTCCTTTTCTGCTCCAAGCTGGCTAGAAAAGGAGGAACAGCTCAGCTGGCTTGGAAAAAAGGAACACCTTTTTGCAAAACAATTATGTCCAAAAGAGAATATTTTGCTGTTGTTCGTCTCCATAAAGTTGTTTAAGTTGATTTAACCACTTTTTTGAAAAATGGGTAGTGGGGTGCCCTTCTAACTTGCTTGCATGCGATATAAATTAAAGTTCGTCCACTACTCAAAACAGGTCCACGGCCCTATTTCGTGAAATAGCAAAGCACCTTAAATTGGTTGCCTCCTAACCTCTTCACATTGAAATACACCATTTCTGGTACCGATACTAGAGAAGGTGTTCGAAGGTGACTCAACGAATGACAACATGTAACTACATCTGTCGCCCTTGAGACGCCCATCCTGACCTTTTAAGTGATCGTGCGATGGACGTTTTGCAAGGTTTTCGGCGCGGCAAGGTATCATTACGACATCGGCGTTTAATCAGTAGTGTAGAAACTGTCACTGAGTGTCTACGTCCCGACCTTGACAATGCATATTAAAACATCACAATTATGTCTTACATTTTCATATTACTCTGAGCTCTGATGCAGACACTTGTTTACTTATCAACATTCATTTATGACAAGGTGACCTAACCCTATGTACTGCTATATATGTCATCCTTAATTCTTTTATGCAAACCTATATTTGAAACAAAAATCAGTCTAACACTGGCCTTTTGTAAACCTTTGGCACCAAACATATTTCTGGAGCATATCAAGACAAAAAAGTGACTCTGTTGACCAAATAAACTATACTCAATCTATGTCTCTGTCCTCTATACTGGATTCCAATCCAAGCATGCGTTTCATTACTCATAGTATCCAGACCGGACAAAATAGTTTTTGCGTTGCCAAACTAACTCTCCTAACCTATATTTGATTCCAATCCAAGCATGAACCCCATCCCTTCCTAATGTAACAATGATCCCTAGTCAAACAATCACGTCACGCGTGAGATATTGAGTTGCACCATGCCACAGTAGCAGAATAATCAAACTCGGTAAAGATCATCAATGCGACGTTGGTTTTTGGCGTCACGTCCAAACGGCTTGCCCGTCGGCATATATGAAAGTTATACAGACGTTCTTTTACTTTCCGACGTTAGATGGCCGCTCCTCAGATGTCACGCGATGTGGCTACGAAAACAAGGGCTTTATTTGGACCAAAATAAGACATCGCTTGACATCAATGCCGAGTAGACTAGAAGCCGCCCGACGTTATTTGATCGCTTAAACATCATTATCGACAAGCTATATTTCCGGTTAGTTGGAAGATGCATAGCTTAAGGCAATTTGACAACGTATAACAACGCCTATTTATGGCAACTATCTGTTTTAAACGTCAAAATCTCTAGGACTAGCTGGGACCGAAACACTAGACATAGCGTTATGTTGCTCTTTTTGCACTGCTGCAACTGCTCAGTGAGTGAAAATGCATTGATTGGCCCCGCAACAGGTAATCAAACATTGATAATATGTGTCATCGAAAAATAGTGTCGACCTAGAATCGACACAAAATGTAGTGAAACTGGAATGGGAATCAGGTTATACTAAGAATGACGGTTAAACATGAATTTTTCAAACATAATTGATTATATAACATTATATAACATTATAACCTTATATATCTAAAGTGGTCAAATAGACATTTGTTAATATAAATAGTCCCGTGTTTTTCATTCATTATAAGCTTTTATAATTGTATCATGTTTTTCATTATTTTTTTTTTAATATTATGAACATAAATCCGAGTCTTAAAAATGCATTGATTGGGCCCGTACAACTAATCAAACATTGATAATATGTGTCATCGAGAAAAGTGTGTCTACATAATCTGGCAGCGAAACTGGAATGGGAATCAGTCAGAAAACGATGGCGAATAAACAGGTATAAAATTATTTTGAAGTCATGCACGGAACTACCTAAGAATCATTTGTTGTTATATATCTATGGATTCGGGGAATAAAATTTATAATAGTTACTATTAAATTATAGGAACCGGAGGTAAAGTAAATGTATGATATGAACGGTGATGGGTCCTATGCGTATACCCCTCTTAATTAGTGTCTATAATCGCCAAATAAAATTGGAATCGTAACGGATATATATATATAACAATGTAATATATACAATAGATTTAAATGGCAATTCACAAAGTGTCACATTGCACCTGATCCATATAGCATGTACAAAATTGACATTAATTACTTATCTGAAAAACAAATACCTTGTTTTTATAATTGTGACCAGGCACCAACTCGATTCAACTTATTATTTTTTTCTACTTTTCAGGAATATGGCATTTAGATATAATAGCCAATATGTATTTTTGAAAGGGCTTGTCGTCCAAATATCCTCTGACGGTGCTCGATTTCTAATTGAATTTTATTTCTGGCTGAAACCTTAGTATATTTGGTAGGAAATGAGCTAAATAAAATATATCTTTCTAAAGCCGCAGACATAGGGAAATTAAATGGTATCAGCTTACAGCTACCTATAGGATGATAATTAGTTATTTTTGGTTAAGGCTTTACAAAAAAGAATGAATCCCCTTTTTAATACGGATTTTGATGACAATTGCATATCACATGTTTGAAAAATATTATAATCGAAATACTTTTCTTTGACAAAACAGACCGTTTTGCAATTTTTAATTTGCAGAATTTTAAAGCAGTATTTGTTTCTAAGCAGTCATAACTATGATATAATATTTAGTAAAATATTGCTTAAACTCCTGTCATAATATTCTTTTATCAGCAATATAGCATAACGCATGTAGCATCAAAGAAAAACATCATTAGTTCAAAATTTCAAACATCGATACCAGATAAAGTGTTGTTGATAAGCCTA
Source organism: Hydroides elegans (assembly GCA_001703475.1). Lineage (NCBI taxonomy): Eukaryota > Metazoa > Annelida > Polychaeta > Sabellida > Serpulidae > Hydroides > Hydroides elegans. The sequence continues at coordinate 6,249 of LQRL01062089.1, read as the reverse complement.
ATTAAGCTCCCTAAATCACGAATGTTGTCAAACGAACAGAAAACAAGCCATGCAACAGGTCAACGTTGAGTTGACGATGCATATCAAGCAACAAATCTACTAACCAATAAATTATAATTCGAAAATGTTGTTCAGTCTATTCGTTTGTATTGACTTGTAGCTGTATGAGCATGACCATAGCATCTAAGAAATGAAGTGAGTACCACTAAGGACGGCTATTTGATCACATTCAGT